>CM059795.1:11487006-11767006 GCA_030435695.1 Brachymystax lenok tsinlingensis | reverse complement strand
GATGGGGTTTCTCTCTCTGTGGTCTAACTGGACAGGTGAAATGGGGTTTCTCTCTCTGTGGTCTAGCCGGACAGGTATGATAGGGTTTCTCTCTCTGTGGTGTAACTGGACAGATGTAATGGGGTTTCTCTCTGTGTGGTCTTACTGGACAGGTGTAATGGGGTTTCTCTCTCTGTGGTCTAATTGGACAGGTAGATGGGGTTTATCTCTCTGTGGTCTAACTGGACAGGTATGATGGGGTTTCTCTCTCTGTGGTCTAACTGGACAGGTAGATGGGGTTTCTCTCTCTGTGGTCTACCTGGACAGGTAGATGGGGTTTCTCTCTCTGTGGTCTAACTGGGCAGGTAGATGGGGTTTCTCTCTCTGTGGTCTAATTGGACAGGTAGATGGGGTTTCTCTCTCTGTGGTCTAACTGGACATGTAGATGGGGTTTCTCTCTCTGTGGTCTAGCCAGACAGGTAGATTTGGTTTCTCTCTCTGTGGTCTAACTGGACAGGTATGATGGGGTTTCTCTCTCTGTGGTCTAATTGGACAGGTAGATGGGGTTTCTCTCTCTGTGGTCTCGCTGGACAGGTAGATGGGGTTTCTCTCTCTGTGGTCTAATTGGACAGGTAGATGGGGTTTCTCTGTGGTCTAATTGGACAGGTAGATTTGGTTTCTCTCTCTGTGGTCTAATTGGACAGGTAGATGGGGTTTCTCTCTCTGTGGTCTAACTGGACAGGTAGATGGGGTTTCTCTCTCTGTGGTGTAATTGGACAGGTAGATGGGGTTTCTCTCTCTGTGGTCTAATTGGACAGGTAGATTTGGTTTCTCTCTCTGTGGTCTAACTGGACAGGTATGATGGGTTTTTTCTCTCTGTGATCTAATTGGACAGGTAGATGGGGTTTCTCTCTCTGTGGTCTAACTGGACAGGTAGATGGGGTTTCTCTCTCTGTGGTCTAATTGGACAGGTAGATGGGGTTTCTCTCTCTGTGGTCTAGCCAGACAGGTATGATGGGGTTTCTCTCTCTGTGGTGTAACTGGACAGGTGTAATGAGGTTTCTCTCTGTGTGGTCTAATTGGACAGGTGTAATGGGGTTTCTCTCTCTGTGGTCTAATTGGACAGGTAGTTGGGGTTTCTCTCTCTGTGGTCTAACTGGACAGGTATGATGGGGTTTCTCTCTCTGTGGTCTAACTGGACAGGTATGATGGGGTTTCTCTCTCTGTGGTCTAATTGGACAGGTAGATTTGGTTTCTCTCTCTGTGGTCTAGCCAGACAGGTATGATGGGGTTTCTCTCTCTGTAGTCTAGCCAGACAGGTGTAATGGGGTTTCTCTCTCTGTAGTCTAGCCAGACAGGTGTAATGGGGTTTCTCTCTCTGTAGTCTAGCCAGACAGGTGTAATGGGGTTTCTCTCTCTGTGGTCTAACTGGACAGCAGTGATAACAGTGGGGCTTGGGATGGTGTTTACCCATACATTTATTTTCAAAGGCTTTTGTCGGCTCAGCAATATTATTTAATTTATACCTAGAGAATATTACAAAGCAGATTGTATCAAAAGACATATTTCTCTTTCCAAATAACAAAATCTTCATACAAAATAATCTCTTGAGAACTGTTGTTTTCTTCTTACAGAAGATTGTAATATGAAAAGCTCTCTGTGTTTTATGTTTTCTCTGCGTTTTCTCTATTAGACAACTCATATCCTGACTCCCTGTTAGACAACTCATACCCTGACTCCCTGTTAGACAACTCATACCCTGACTCCCTGTTAGACAACTCATACCCTGACTCCCTGTTAGACGACTCATACCCTGACTCCCTGTTAGACGACTCATACCCTGACTCCCTGTTAGACGACTCATACCCTGACTCCCTGTTAGACGACTCCTACCCTGACTCCCTGTTAGACGACTCCTACCCTGACTCCCTGTTAGACGACTCCTACCCTGACTCCCTGTTAGACAACTGTTACCCTGACTCCCTGTTAGACAACTCATACCCTGACTCCCTGTTAGACGACTCATACCCTGACTCCCTGTTAGACGACTCATACCCTGACTCCCTGTTAGACGACTCATACCCTGACTCCCTGTTAGGCGACTCCTACCCTGACTCCCTGTTAGAGCGGCTCCTACCTGACTCCTGTTAGACAACTGTTACCCTGACTCCCTGTTAGACAACTCATACCCTGACTCCTGTTAGGCGACTCCTACCCTGACTCCCTGTTAGACGACTCCTACCCTGACTCCCTGTTAGACGACTCCTACCCTGATTCCCTGTTAGACGACTCATACCCTGACTCCCTGTTAGACAACTCATACCCTGACTCCCTGTTAGACAACTCATACCCTGACTCCCTGTTAGACGACTCCTACCCTGACTCCCTGTTAGACGACTCCTACCCTGACTCCCTGTTAGACAACTCATACCCTGACTCCCTGTTAGACAACTCATACCCTGACTCCCTGTTAGACGACTCCTACCCTGACTCCCTGTTAGACAACTGTTACCCTGACTCCCTGTTAGACAACTCATACCCTGACTCCCTGTTAGACAACTCATATCCTGACTCCCGTTTGACTGGCGGTTTCCTTTGTTGTTTTGTTTGCAGCAGGGGCGCAAATTTCACTGGGGATGAGGGGGGCAGGGGGGCACATTCTAAAATTGCATTTTTGTCCCCCCCAGTTTTATCATTGGAATGTGATACAAAACGTGGCAACGGTGTGCTTTAGGACCATGTGGACACTTCTGAGCGGGCGGGAAGGCTGTTTGGAGATTTTATCTGACTGGATAAAAAATATATATATAATATGTCCCCCACTTTTAAAACCAAAGTTACGCCACTGGTTTTCAGTAATGACAATTTTTTTAAACATGAAACATTACTCCCCTCTGTTGTCCCTGAGTTTAAATGTACAGAGTGTATGGTGTGTATGGATTGTGGCAGCTTTCTTATATTGTTTAAGAGTGTTTATAACTTCGGGGCCCCCGTGAAGTTATCGCCGGGCTGAGATTTCTACTTGCGAGGTGTGGGAAACCTATTACCGGCAGTGTGTAACGAGCGTCGGGAATTATGCAATCAAACACCGAACAACCCCCTCCTTTCCCCCAATTGCTACTTACCTCGCTAAAAATACAGCCAACCAGCTGGCAGCAGAGAGTGTAGTATGGGCAAAATGTTTATGGGGTGGAGTTGCAGAAAGCTACTAAGGCAGGCAGTGAGGCAGCATCGCTCTGTGATTTGGGAGTCTAGAGGGACCAGGGGGACCAGACAGGTTACACCAGTTTGGCCTCAGAGAGACACCACCCTTCATGACCACCCTTCATCGCAGACCCCTCCACCCCCACTCCATCCCTCCTACCTCCAGCTCAGACCCTATATATATGCTTAACACAGTTGGCAGTCTCCAGAGTCTAAAATAGGAGCATCCTGGGCCTGGTCACGGAGCTGCTGTGTGTGTGTGTGAGAGAGAGCTATACCAAAACCCTCCCGCTGTTCCTGATTACTTTCCCAGATGGACGATGTCTCTGATCAAACAGCTCTGGTCTCCTACACCTACATCCACACTGCTGAACAGGGAGGGGGAGATGTCGATATTTACCCAGTGCAGCAGCTAAATCAACCCATATTAGCGGCTCCTTACAGTGCAAATCAAGTTCTCTACACGTCTTCCTTCCTCATCAGTGTTCCATCTGTCAGTGTAGATGTTGGGTGGTCCTATGCTTTTCCTTTCTCAATTTGTCTTTTCTTGATTTCTCGTGTGCTCTCTCCTCACCTCCTTCTCAAAATTAATTGGATGAGGGGAGGGAGGCGACGGAGAAGACGAGATTAATCACAAATTGAGAATAGGCTCCAGTCCATCCAGCCACTGGCCCTGTCCGTTAGCCTAAGCTAGTTCAGATTTGGAGGGATCTGGCCCTGTCAGTTAGCTTATGTTAGGTCAGAGTTGGAAGGATCTGGCCCTGTCAGTTAGCTTATGTTGGGTCAGAGTTGGAAGGATCTGGCCTTGTCAGGTGTTTTGGGTCAGAGTTGGAAGGATCTGGCCTTGTCAGGTGTGTTGGGTCAGAGTTGGAAGGATCTGGCCTTGTCAGGTGTGTTGGGTCAGAGTTGGAAGGATCTGGCCTTGTCAGGTGTGTTGGGTCAGAGTTGGAGGGATCTGGCCTTGTCAGGTGTGTTGGGTCAGAGTTGGAAGGATCTGGCCTTGTCAGGTGTGTTGGGTCAGAGTTGGAAGGATCTGGCCTTGTCAGGTGTTTTGGGTCAGAGTTGGAGGATCTGGCCTTGTCAGGTGTGTTGGGTCAGAGTTGGAAGGATCTGGCCTTGTCAGGTGTGTTGGGTCAGAGTTGGAAGGATCTGGCCTTGTCAGGTGTGTTGGGTCAGAGTTGGAGGGATCTGGCCTTGTCAGGTGTGTTGGGTCAGAGTTGGAAGGATCTGGCCTTGTCAGGTGTTTTGGGTCAGAGTTGGAGGGATCTGGCCTTGTCAGGTGTGTTGGGTCAGAGTTGGAAGGATCTGGCCTTGTCAGGTGTGTTGGGTCAGAGTTGGAAGGATCTGGCCTTGTCAGGTGTGTTGGGTCAGAGTTGGAGGATCTGGCCTTGTCAGGTGTGTTGGGTCAGAGTTGGAAGGATCTGGCCTTGTCAGGTGTGTTGGGTCAGAGTTGGAAGGATCTGGCCTTGTCAGGTGTTTTGGGTCAGAGTTGGAGGGATCTGGCCTTGTCAGGTGTGTTGGGTCAGAGTTGGAGGGATCTGGCCTTGTCAGGTGTGTTGGGTCAGAGTTGGAGGGATCTGGCCTTGTCAGGTGTGTTGGGTCAGAGTTGGAAGGATCTGGCCTTGTCAGGTGTTTTGGGTCAGAGTTGGAAGGATCTGGCCTTGTCAGGTGTGTTGGGTCAGAGTTGGAGGGATCTGGCCTTGTCAGGTGTGTTGGGTCAGAGTTGGAGGGATCTGGCCTTGTCAGGTGTGTTGGGTCAGAGTTGGAGGGATCTGGCCTTGTCAGGTGTGTTGGGTCAGAGTTGGAGGGATCTGGCCTTGTCAGGTGTGTTGGGTCAGAGTTGGAGGGATCTGGCCTTGTCAGGTGTGTTGGGTCAGAGTTGGAGGGATCTGGCCTTGTCAGGTGTTTTGGGTCAGAGTTGGAAGGATCTGGCCTTGTCAGGTGTGTTGGGTCAGAGTTGGAGGGATCTGGCCTTGTCAGGTGTGTTGGGTCAGAGTTGGAGGGATCTGGCCTTGTCAGGTGTGTTGGGTCAGAGTTGGAGGGATCTGGCCTTGTCAGGTGTGTTGGGTCAGAGTTGGAGGGATCTGGCCTTGTCAGGTGTGTTGGGTCAGAGTTGGAGGGATCTGGCCTTGTCAGGTGTGTTGGGTCAGAGTTGGAAGGATCTGGCCTTGTCAGGTGTGTTGGGTCAGAGTTGGAGGGATCTGGCCTTGTCAGGTGTGTTGGGTCCAGAGTTGGAAGGATCTGGCCTTGTCAGGTGTGTTGGGTCAGAGTTGGAGGGATCTGGCCTTGTCAGGTGTGTTGGGTCAGAGTTGGAGGGATCTGGCCTTGTCAGGTGTGTTGGGTCAGAGTCAGAAGGCCTGTGAGCTGTAATCTAATCTACACTGAGTGTACAAAACACCTGCTCTTTCCATGACATAGACTGACCAGGTGAATTCAGGTGAAAGCCATGATCCCTTATTGATGTCACCTGTTAAATCCACTTCAATCAGTGTAGATGAAGGGGAGGAGACATGTTAAAGAAGGTTTTTAAAGCCTTGAGACAATTGAGACATGGATTGTGTATGTGTACCATTCAGAGGGTGAATGTGCAAGACCAAAGATGTAATTGCCTGTGAATGGCGTATAGTAGTAGGTGCCAGGTGCACCGGTTTGTGTCAACAACTGCAACGCTGCTGGGTTTTTCATGCTCAACTGTTTCCCATGTGTATCAAGAATGGTCCACCACCCAAAGGACATCCAGCCAAATTGACACAACCGTGGGAAGCATTGGATTTTAAATGCGCCAGTATCCCTGTGAAACGCTTTCGATGCCTTGTATACTACACGCCTTGTATAGTACACGCCTTGTATAGTACACGCCTTGTATAGTACACGCCTTGTATAGTACATGCCTTGTATAGTACATTCCTTGTATTGTACATGCCTTGTATAGTACACACCTCATATAGTACACACCTTGTATACTACAAGCCTTGTATTGTACAAGCCTTGTATTGTACATACCTTGTATAGTACATGCCTTGTATACTACACACCTTGTATACTACAAGCCTTGTATTGTACAAGCCTTGTATTGTACATACCTTGTATAGTACATGCCTTGTATAGTACACACCTTGTATACTACAAGCCTTGTATTGTACAAGCCTTGTATTGTACATACCTTGTATAGTACACGCTTTGTATACTACACACCTTGTATAGTACATGCCTTGTATAGTACATGCCTTGTATTGTACATGCCTTGTATAGTACACGCCTCATATAGTACACACCTTGTATACTACAAGCCTTGTATTGTACAAGCCTTGTATTGTACATACCTTGTATAGTACACGCCTTGTATACTACACACCTTGTATAGTACATGCCTTGTATAGTACATTCCTTGTATTGTACATGCCTTGTATAGTACACGCCTCATATAGTACACACCTTGTATACTACAAGCCTTGTATTGTACAAGCCTTGTATTGTACATACCTTGTATAGTACACGCTTTGTATACTACACACCTTGTATAGTACATGCCTTGTATTGTACATGCCTTGTATTGTACATGCTTTGTATTGTACATGCCTTGTATAGTACATACCTTGTATTGTACATACCTTGTATATTACACGATGCCTTGTATAGTACACGCCTTGTATAGTACATGCCTTGTATAGTACACACATTGTATAGTACATACCACACGCCGTGTATACTACACACCTTGTATAGTACATGCCTTGTATAGTACACGACTCGTATACTACATGCCTTGTATAGTACACACCGTGTATAGTACACACCTTGTATAATACATGCCTTGTTTACTACACGCCTTGTATTGTACATGCCTTATATAGTACATGCCTTGTATACTACACACCTTGTATAGTACATGCCGTGTATAGTACATTCCTTGTATTGTACATGCCTTGTATAGTACACGCCTCATATAGTACACACCTTGTATACTACAAGCCTTGTATTGTACACGCCTTGTATTGTACATACCTTGTATAGTACACACTTTGTATACTACACACCTTGTATAGTACATGCCTTGTATAGTACATGCCTTGTATTGTACATGCCTTGTATAGTACATGCTTTGTTTAGTACATGCCTTGTATAGTAAATACTATAGTACATGCCTTGTATAGTACATGCCTTGTTTAGTACATGCCTTGTATAGTAAATACTATAGTACATGCCTTGTATAGTACATGCCTTGTTTAGTACATGCACTGATTGATTGAGGCTATTCTGAGGGCTAAAGGGGGTGCAACTAAATATTAGGAAGGTGTTCCTAATGATTTGTACACTCAGTGTATCTGCAGAATCTTGGAGGATCAGGTTGTGTCAGTTTGCTTATAATGCAACACGCCTCAGATTACTGTGCTGATGGACTGGTGTCGTTTTACCAAACAGAAACTAATTTCAGCATGGACAGCAGACCTGGGTTTAAATACTTTTTCAAATCATTTCAAATGCTTTAGTTTGGCTTGATTGAGTTTAACAGGTGCAATGTAACAAATAGGAGAGCTGCAAAAGAACCATCTGCCACGTCAAGCTGATCAAAGCAAATCTGAAAAGTATTTGAAAGATTTTAAATAGTATTTGAACCCGGTTCTGATGGACAAACAGGGCCTCACACACAGGGGCTAATATCAGGAATATGTGACAGTTATTTATACAACTAATATCTTGTTAAGTAACCGCCTGATTTGTAACAAAAATAACAGGAGCTTTACTGGAGATGTGAGAAGAGAAAGGATAACCACAGACTGAGTGATCCTCAGAGTACATTTTAATTGAAGTGCATACTAACAGTCATCTGAGGTTCTAGCTGTGTGTGTGTGTGTGTGTGTGTGTGTGTGTGTGTGTGTGTGTGTGCGCTTGCATGCATGTGTGCTGGAGGGTGTATGTAATGACTCAAGATGAGCGTTTACAGACCCCCCCTAGTGTTGAATATTGGAGATGTCATTAGAGATGTTATCTAATACGTTGACTCACTCAGAAGCTATGCAGCTCTGCGTGTGATTGACAGCTGTTTTGCACAACTACCCCCTAGTTTATTACTCAGCCTTCAAATCGGTCCCCACTATCATAGCCATGGTATGACTTAAGATGTAAATTGTTTTCCTCAACTACCCCAGGCCTAATAAACTCTTTAGCCCCCTCATCCGCCCCAATTATCATCAAACTAACTGTAAAACAAGATTCAATCTTTACTTCTGAGAAAACGACCTACAATCCCTGGTATGTTCTTCACCCTTTTCCTTGGACACTATCATCGTGACTTGCATCGAACTATACTGAACAAAAAATATAAACACAACATGCAACAAATTCATATCAGTCAATTTAAATAAATAAATTAGGCCCTAATATAAGGATTTCACATGACTGGGCAGGGGAGTTTTTCCCTACAAAAGGGCTTTATTACAGTCAGAAATACTCCTCAGTTTCATCAGCTGTCCGGTTGGCTGGTCTCAGACGATCCAGCAGGTGAAGAAGCCGGATGTGGAGGTCCTGGGTTGTCGTGGTTACACATGGTCTGCGCTTGTGAGGCCGGTTGGACGTACTGCCAAATTCTTTAAAATGATGTTGGAGGCAGCTTATGGTAAAGAAATGAACGTTCAATTCTCTGGCAACAGCTCTGGCAGACATTCCTGCCATTAGCATGCCAATTGCACACTCCCTCAAAACTTAAGACATCTGTGGCATTGTGTTGTGTGACAAAACTGCACATTTTAGAGTGGCCTTTTATTGTCCCCAGCACAAGTTGCACCTGTGTATGATCATGCTGTTTAATCAACTTGTTGATATGCCACACCTGTCAGGTGGATGGATGATCTCGACAAAGGATAATTTCTCACTAACATGGAGGTAAACAAATTAATGCACAACATTTGAGAGAGATACATTTTTTATGTGTATGGAACATTAATGAGATCTTTTATTTCAGCTCATGAAACATGGGACCAACACTTTACATGTTGTGGTTAGTATTAGATGTAAGATCTTCAATCTCTACTGAGAAAAAACACTAGTAGCCCTAGTATATTCTTCTACTCTTTTATACGGCAGGTAGCCTAGTGGTTAGAGCTTTGGGCCAGTAACCGAAAGGTTGCTGGATCGAATCCCTGAGCTGACAAGGTAAAAATCAGCCGTTCAGTTAATCTACTGTTCCCCGGTAGGCCGTCATAGTAAATAAGAATTTGTTCTTAACTTACTTGCCTAGTTAAATGTAAAAATAAATACATTTATATACAACCTTAAATACTCAGCTTTATATACAGCCTTTTATACTTAGTCTTACAGTATATACTTAGCTTTATATACAGCCTTTTATACTTAGTCTTACAGTATATACTCAGCTTTATATACAGCCTTTTATACTTAGTCTTACAGAATATACTCAGCTTTATATACAGCCTTTTATACTTAGTCTTACAGTATATACTCAGCTTTATATACAGCCTTTTATACTTAGTCTTACAGTATATACTCAGCTTTATATACAGCCTTATATACTCAGCCTTATATACAGCCTCATATTCTATAAATAAGGCGCGAGGGGGTGTGGTATATGGCCAATATACCACGGCTAAGGGCTGTTCTTAAGCGCAACGCGGCGTGCCTGGACACAGCCCTTAGCCGTGGTATATTGGCCATATATCACAAACTCCTGAGGTGCCTTATTGCTATTATAAACTGTTAACCAACATAATTATAACAGTAAAAATGACTTTTTTGACATATCCATGGTCTGATTGGCTGTCAGCCAATCAGCATTCATGGCTCGAACCACCCAGTTTTTAAAGCCTTTTTACTCATCAATCTACACATAATACCCCATAATGACAAAGCAAAAACAGATTTTTTGAAATGTTTGCAAATGTATTAAATATAAAAAACAGAAATATTACATTTACATAAGTAGAACCCTTTACTCAGTACTTTGTTGAAACCCTTTTGGCAGCGATTACAGCCTTGAGTATGACGCTACAAGCTTGGCACACCTGTATTTGGAGAGTTAATCCCATTATGTTCAGCAGATCCTCTCAAACTCTATTTTCAGGTCTCTCTAGAGATGTTTGATCGGGTTCAAGTCCGGACTCTGTCTGGGCCACTCAAGGACGTTCAAAGACTTTTCCTGAAGCCACTCCTGCATTGTCTTGGCTGTGTGCTTAGGGTTGTTGTCCTGTTGAAAGGTGAACCTTCGCCCCAGTTTGAGGTCCTGAGCGCTCTGGAGCAGGTTTTCATCAAGGATCTCTCTGTACTTTGCTCCGTTCATCTTTCCTTCGATCCTGACTAGTCTCCCAGTCCCTGTCGCTGAATAACATCCCCACAGCATGATGCTGCCACCACTATGCTTCACCTTAGGGATGGTGCCAGGTTTCCTTCAGACGTGACGCTTGGCATTCAGAGTTCAATCTTGGTTTCATCAGAATCTTGTTTCTCATGGTCTGAGAGTCTTTAGGTGCTGTTTGGCAAACTCAAAGAGGGCTGTCGTGCCTTTTACTGAGGAGTGCCTTCCGTCTGGCCACTCTACCATAAAAGCCTGATTGGTGGTGTTGCAGAGATGGTTGTCCTTCTGGAAGGTTCTCCCATCTCCACAAAGGAACTCTGGAGCTCTGTCAGAGTGACCATTGGGTTGTTGTTTACCTCCCTGACCAAGGCCCTTCTCCCCCGATTGCTCAGTGTGGGCGGGCGGCCAGCTCTAGGAAGTGTCTTGGTGGTTCCAATCTTCTTCAATTTTAAGAATGATGGAGGCCACTGTGTTGTTGGGGACCTTCAATGATACAGAAATGTTTTGTTCTGTGACTCAACACAATCCTGTCTCAGAGCTCTACAGACAATTCCTTCATCCTCATGGCTTAGTTTTTGCTCTGACATGCACTGTCAACTGTGCGACCTTATATAGACCGGTGTGTGCCTTTCCAAATCGTGTCCAATCAATTGAATTTACCACAGGTGGACTCGAATCCAGTTGTAGAAACATCAGAAAGGATGGTCAAAGGAAACAGGATGCACCTGAGCTCAATTTCAAGTCTCATAGCAAAGTGTCTGAATACTTATTTACATAAGGTGTATTTCTAATTTTTACAAAAATGTCTAAAAACCTGTTTTTGATTTGTCATTATGGGGTATTGTGATGTCATTATGGGGTATCGTGGTGTCATTATGGTGTATTGTGGTGTCATTATGGGGTATTGTGTGTAGATTGATGAGGAAAAAAAGTTATTTAATCAATTTTAGAATAAATCTGTAACGTAACAAAATGTGGAACAAGTCAAGGGGTCTGAATACTTTCCGAATGCACTGTATATAATCAGACTTTAATACTCAGCCTTATATACAGCTTTTTATATACCTTTTATATACAGCCTTTAATACTCAGCCTAATATACAGCCTTTTATATACATTATTTTATATACTCAGCCTTTTATACTCTCTTATAATATACTGTTCGGGCTCCACTATCATAACTTCCATCAAACTAGCTGTAAAACATTCAATCTTTGCTTCTGAAGGAAAAGAGACACTAATATTTAAATAATACACCACACAGCAAATAAAAATATATATAATCTGCATTTATTTCATGGTAATATAAAAAAGGTTTGACACTTGAAATAATATTCAGCAATTTTTATTTTTTCAAGCATAAATGATGGCAAATACAGTGACAAACATATCACCATGGTGACTTTGCTATGAATAATTTAATACCACAGCTAGCAAACATCTATTGCAGTCATTTCGAATGAATGGCTTCTATATTTAAGCACAGCTCGCTCACAGAGGTGTGTGCACAATCACCACTTCACATTGGATTACCTTGTTGATTATAACTTTATAGTTCAAATTTATATAGTTTATTATTTTATGCCACATGATTATAATAAAAAGTGTGAAACGCACAACTCCGACAAGTTGGGCTGATTTCTGTGGAGTTACCTTTGTGGCAAAAAAATCCTAAACTTTTACTTGATTTTATTGGCGCAAATGTAATTCCACAGTTTCCTCTTGGTCAGAATAATAAAACTAAAATGGAGGATTCTATTTACAGAAAGATGGAGGGACGAGTCCATCGCTCAGAAGACGCCACGCTCAAAAAACATTGTAAATAAGAGAATAATAATTAAAAATGTAAACACAAACCAGGCAGGAAGTGCCCAAATGACTCACACAGGTAGTTTCAAAAAGATTTATAGATGTATATATGTTTATCATATATATTCTGCCTATATATGTCTTTACAAAAATGCAATTACTGTGGCTCTGCTATGGCTATACATTCTACTCTACAACAACAGTGCACATTCCAAACCAAAGCGCTTTGATCCAGTCAGGATATTGGAACATTGATGGTCTGAGAGCTTGTAATATTGCACATGGGATGGGTTTTCCACTTGTGACATCTCACATACTGTGAGAGACTTAACCCTGAACTATGTGCTGCAGCTATTTAGAGCACAGACGGACATGAAGAAAACGTTCAGTTCAGCATTTTCATTTTGCAAAGCCTCGCTCTCATAGGCCAAAACCAGATCTGACTCATATTTCAGTACTGCTGCAGGCTGGATCACAAAATTGAATTCCCGGCATTCTACTTTGTCCTAGTCCCACACACAAGTCCCCCCCCCCCCTCTCTCTCAGTGAATCATGATAGCTGTAGGAAGATTTCCACATATAAAAAAAACATAAGTAAACCACTTTACAAGAAGTCTATACACAGCTACAGCCCATTGTAAAGCACCAAGGTACAGGTTTATGGGGGGTGGAAGTCATTCCTCTGGAACAAATGGCTCCATTCCCGTAGTATATCTTCAGTAACAGCCTGTGGCTTACCCTAAATACAATCGTTGAGCTGGAGTAGTAAAGCCCCATAGGAGAAGAGTCTACACTGTGTGTTATAGTACTGAGGATGTGCGCGACAAGGAGGATGATGAGGGTGGGTGATTGTGAGGTGAGCTGGAATAACTCCAGCTACAGAGAGTGTGTGTGTGTGTGTGTGTGTGTGTGTGTGTGTGTGTGTGTGTGTGTGTGTGTGTGTGTGTGTGTGTGCGTGCGTGCGTGCGTGCGTGCGTGCGTGTGCGTCCGGTGGGCCCTGAGTAGGAGGTGGTAGAATATTGCTAATGTGGTTTTGTGCTTGTTGTATCCCATGTCAGGCAGGAGGACCTATCAAAGGGACAGTTCAGGGGACATCGGGAGGGACAAGGTTATATTTCGGTCTGATATACGGTCTGATATACCACGGCTTTTAGCCAACCAGCATTCAGGGCTCGAACAACCCGGATTGTAATGTACAATCCGTCACACAAATCAAACAATGTCATTCAAACAAACATAATCATTGTTCATCACCAACAAGCCAATTATCCTGGGCTGTGATATTAGTATCCTTAGTATCCTAACTCAAAGGCATCCTCATTATTGCAATATACACTATTTATACAAAAGTATGTGGACAACCCTTAAAATTAGTGGATTTGGCTATTTCAGCCACACCCGTTACTGACAGGTGTATAAAATCGAGCACACTGCCATGCAATCTCCATAGACAAACATTGACAGTAGAATAGCCTTACTGAAGAGCTCAGTGACTTTCAACGTGGCACTGTCATAGGATGCCACCTTTCCAAATAGTCAGTTTGTCAAATTTCTGCTAGAGCTGCCCCGGTCAACTGTAAGTGCTGTTATTGTGAAGTGGAAATGTCTAAGAGCAACAACGGCTCAGCCGCGAAGTGGTAGGCCACACAAGCTCACAGAACGGGACCGCCGAGTGCTGAAGCGCATAGTGCGTAAAAATTGTCTGTCCTCGGTTGCAACACTTACTACAGAGTTCCAAACTGCCTCTGGAATCAACGTCAGCACAATAACTGTTCATCAGGAGCTTCATGAATTGGTTTCCATGGCTGAGCAGTGGAAACGTGTTCTCAGGAGTGATGAATCATGCTTCACCATCTGGCGGTCCAACGGTCGAATCTGAGTTTGGTGGATGCCAGGAGAACACTACCTGCCCCAATGCATAGTGCCAACTGTAAAGTTTGGTGGAGGAGGACTAATGGTCTGGGGCTGTTTTTCATGGTTCGGGCTAGGACCCTTAGTTCCAGTGAAGGGAAATCGTAACGCTACAGCCTACAATGACATTCTAGACGTTCTGTGCTTCCAACTTTGTGGCAGCAGTTTGGGGAAGGACCTTTCCTGTTTCAGCATGACAATGCCCCAGTGCACAAAGCAAGGTCAATACAGAAATGGTTTGTCAAGATCGGTGTGGAAGAACTTGACTGGCCTGCACAGAGCCCTGACCTTAACTCCATTGAACACCTTTGGGATGAATTGGAACGCCGACTGAGAGCCAGGACTAATTGCACAACATCAGTGCCCAACCTCACTAACGCTCTTGTGGCTTAATGGAAGCAAGTCCCCGCAGCAATGTTCCAACATCTAGTGGAAAGCCTTCCCAGAAGAGGGGAGGAGGTTATAGCAGCAAAGGGGGGACCAACTCCATATTAATGCCCATGATTTTGTAACGAGATGCTCGACAAGCAGGTGTCCACATACTTTTGGTCATGTAGTGTATTTCAAGCCATTTATATATTCCGCCTGGTCTTCTCATCATGTGGATCTCGTAATATATGCTAGAATATAGAGCTGTGTGTGCAGTAGTACAATCTACCCATTGCGAAGCAGTAACTGAGGCTCGGCTCTCTCCACTACACTACAGGTTACAATGTACTACAAATACTATTTGAAATATTTTTTAAATACTTTTAACTGTATCCTGTCTGTAGTGCCAGATGGGCTGGCACTTTTGCGACTATACCACTGGTTCCATTGCACCAAGCAAGCTCAAGCCCAGTTGAAGTATTTTAAATGATGTAAAATAGTTTTTGAACCCAGTGTATGCTACTGAGAAACATTGCTTTGTATTGTGGGCCCCCCATGGGTCAAAAGACCCCGACGATCAGAGAGACAAATTTAAAGCCAACCAACACTCCAATAGGATGACATCCAGTAGTCTATTATTCATGAAGGCCATCTGGTCAGAGCATGTCTCAACAACACACAGCCCTCAGAGATAGAACAGAATGTTGTGTTAATGGGGTCGTTTGGTTGGGTGGGTTAGGGTTATACACATTCTTAATGACACACTGGTACCAGGAGCCTAATCAATAGGAATGATTGGCTATCATTTAATTAATAATTGTGACTGGCTATCATTTAATCAAGCGGAGTGATTTGTTTCCAGCTAATAGATGACGACTGATGAATTTCAATTACCGGTACACAAACACTTAGGATCAGAAAGGGGCTTGTGTGTTTGACAATCAATTATTACCAAACGACCAAATTATGGAACATTGAAATGTAGATATAGTTTAGTTCAGTTTGATCTTTTACTTGCTGTGTATAACTGTGATGTGTATAACTGTGATGTGTATAACTGTGATGTGTATAACTGTGATGCGTATAACTGTGATGCGTATAACTGTGATGCGTATAACTGTGATGTATATAACTGTGATGTGTATAACTGTGATGTGTATAACTGTGATGTGTATAACTGTGATGTGTATAACTGTGATGTGTATAACTGTGATGTATATAACTGTGATGTGTATAACTGTGATGTGTATAACTGTGATGCGTATAACTGTGATGCGTATAACTGTGATGCGTATACCTGTGATGCGTATAACTGTGAATGCGTATAACTGTGTTGCGTATAACTGTGAATGCGTATAACTGTGATGTGTATAACTCAACAATAACTTACCCATGATGTCATTCAGACTTAAACAGGATTTCTGCCCTAAAATATTGATTTAAGTGATTTGTCTTGAAAATTACACTGAGACTCAATAGCTTTCCCCACATTATTTAAAAAACAACATAAAAAGAACAACATTTAAAATGACAACAACTCTGAAGATCAAACTGCCATGAAGATCAATTAGAAGAATCAAAGGTTTTGATTTAAGGTTACATTCTGTAATAGTTAATCCGTTTCCTTCTGACTGAAGTCTTGTTTTTTAAAGACGGTCATGTTGAACATCCAGAAGAGTGGCGAGGACCAAACATCAGAAGCTCTTAGCAACTGAAGCTACATACATAAATACATACCATATGTTTGTGAAGATGTGACCCACCAACCAATGCTATAAAGCTATGCTTCGATAACGTGCATTCCCTTTGGGATGTGTATTTTCTAGGCAGTAGCCAGTTGTCAGATAATTTAGTTATGGATATTTCGTATCAGCCTAGTGCGTTTACTTTAAAGTGGCAATATGTAAATTTTTGGGCAACCCTACCAAATTCACATAGAAATGTGAGTCAATGATCTATCATTGTACTTGAAAGCAAGTCTTAGAAGCGGTAGATCGGTTCTATGTGGGCTATTTCTATGCTTCCTGTTCTTAAGTTTTGTTTTTGTGTATTTTACTTTCGTTTTGTACACCAGCTTCAAACAGCTGAAACAACAATATTTTTGGTTATGGAAAATAGATTTCACAGCAGTTTAGATGGTACAATTATTCTCTATACAATCTTATTTTGTCACATAAACTGAAAATAGGTGAACTATTAGAGTTAAATTAGGTGAAATATTAGAGTTTTAGCAACCAGGAAATAGCGGAGCGATTTCTACATAGTGCAACTTTAGTATAACAAAGTGATATTACAGAATGTACTATCGAAATGTTGATTTGCGGTTGATTGAACATTATGTTAGCAGCTTTTATATAAATAAGATAAAAAACAACAATATACCTTATCTGATCATGTACTTTGTAATTCATCTTGATATAGGACGAATGTAGTGATTAATCCTGATATACTGTAGGATGCCCACTTATTCAAGACCAGGTAATATGGCCTTGATGCTGAGTTGGTAATCTTGCTGGGCACTGTAGTTCACCATCATCCCCACCATACACTAACTTAACCCCACACAAACTTATATCAACTACAGTTTACTATGGTTTACCTGATCAGTTAGATATAACATATCAATGTAGTGTAGTATACCACACAACCGGTTCAAAGTTTTAGAACACCTACTCATTCAAGGGTTTGAATGTGAAGACATCAAAACTATGAAATAACACATATGGAATCATGTAGTAAGCAAAAAAGTGTCAAACAAATCAAAATATATTTTATATTTGAGTTTCTTCAACTAGCCACCCTTTGCCTTGATAACAGCTTGGCATTCTCTCAACCAGCTTCACGAGGTAGTCACCTGGAATGCATTTCGATTAACAGGTGTGCCTTGTTAAAAATGTATTTGTGGAATTTCTTTCCTTCTTAATGCGTTTGAGCCAATCAGTTGTGTTGTGACAAGGTAGGGGGATATACAGAAGATAGCCCTATTTGGTAAAAGACCAAGTCCATATTATGGCAAGAACAGCTCAAATAAGAAAAGAGAAATGACAGTCCATCATTACTTTAAGACATGAAGGTTAGTCAATACGGAACATTTCAAGAACTTTTAAAGTTTCTTCAAGTGCAGTCGCAAAAACCATCAAGCGCTATGATGAAACTGTCTCTCATGAGGACCGCCCCGGGAAAGAAAGACCCAGAGTTACCTCTGCTGCAGAGGATAAGTTCATTAGAGTTACCAGCCTCAGAAATTGCAGCCCAAATAAATGCTTCACAGAGTTCAGGTAACAGACACATCTCAACATTAACTGTTCAGAGGAGACTGTGTGAATCAGGCCTTTATGGTCAAATTGCTGCAAAGAAACCATTACTAAAGGACACCAATAATAATAGGAGACTTGCTTGGGCCAAGAAACACCAGCAATGGACATTAGACCTGTGGAAACTTGTTCTTTGGTCTGGAGTCCAAATTTGAGATTTTTGGTTCCAACCGCTGTGCCTTTGTGAGACGCGGTGTGGGTGAATGGATGATATCTGCATGTGTATTTCCCACCGTAAAGAATGGAGGAGGAGATGTTATGGTGTGGGGGTGCTTTGCTGGTGACACTGTCTGTGATTTATTTAGAATTCAAGGCACATTTAACCAGCATGGCTACCACAGAATTCTGCAGTGATACGCCATCCCATCTGGTTTGGGCTTAGTGGGACTATCATTTGTTTTTTACAACAGGACAATGACCCAACACACCTCCAGGCTGTGTAACAGCTATTTGACCAAGAAGGAGAGTGATGGAGTGCTGCATCAGATGACCTGGCATCCACAGTCACCCGACCTCAACCAAATTGAGATGGTTTGGGATGAGTCAGACTGCAGAGTGAAGGAAAGGCAGCCAACAAGTGCTCAGCAAATGTGGGAACTCCTTCAAGACTGTTGGAAAAGCATTCCAGGTGAAGCTGGTTGAGAGAATGCCAAGAGTGTGCAAAGCTGTCATCAAGGCAAAGGGTGGCTATTTGAAGAACCTCAAATATAAAATATATTTTGATTTGTTTAACACTTTTTTGGTTACTACATGATTCCATATGTGTTATTTCATAGTTTTGATGGCTTCACTATTACTCTACAATGTAGAAAATAGTACAAATAAAGAAAAACCCTTGAATGAGTAGGTGTTCTAAAACATTTGACCGGTAGTGTATATAGTATATAAATATATCTACTAGAGAGGGTCATGCAAAGCTGAGGGTTCTGAAATGACTGGGTCCTGACTGTCTTTATACAGTAGAGATTTAATGTACATAATGTCGGAGTATACATTATAATTAGATGTAGCCATTAATCAATGTATGGTTGGACTGTTCCATGGTGACAAGGCTGGTTGGTCTGCGACTGAGTTGACAGTAATAAGCCCTGTGTGTTGGTTTGTCTGAGTAGCATGCTTTACTTAAAGTAACTGGGCCACCCATCACCTTTACAAGCTGACAAACTGTGAACTGTGCTTTTGGTCCCACGTTCATGCTGTAGGCCAGAGAGACAGAGGACCGTGGTTGGTCCTGTCTAGGAGGGGGTTTCTGTGTTCAGTTACCCTAGCTGCCCAACACACCCAGCTTATTAAAAGGAGGATACCCTGTGGATACCCTGTGAGCAGAGACAGTGGAGCAGTGACAGATGTTCCACTGAGAAAAGTGTGCTTTCTGACAGGAAGTAAACAGGAGGTTGTGTGTTTGTAGTGTCACACAGGAAGTGCGTGCGTATGTGTGTATGTGCAGTGTGTATGTGTGGTAGAGAGGGCGGTAGGGTTACAAGGTTGAGTGAGCGAGTGCCTCTTGTCTGACCAGGCCGTGCTAGCGAAAGGCTCAGACGAGAAGACATCGAGGTGAAAGGAAGGAAAAATCACTAAGCTATTCTATAAGCACAAGTGAATTAAGAAACAGGTTTCATATTGCATGTCCTAGTACTAGAGTACAGTAAATTGCTCAGTGTATATAAAACTGGAAGAAGAAGAAATCTATATTGTGAGATTGTGATTACATTTAACTTTCTAAAATAATTTATACCAACAATAAGTATATCATATATTTACATATGTACATCATAAATAGTATCAACACATGTAATACATATTTATAGAAACTTATACCATACATATATATGCATATATTTCATGGTATAGGCACACATACACTCAGTGAATATACAATTTAAGTGATATATTGCAATGCTGTGCTTGGGTAAGACTCAATGGAACATTCACATCTCAAGTATGCTTGAAGCCAAAAAAGTTCAGGTGTCGTATTGCTATATAAGAAAGAGACCCAAAGATCAAGGTCCTCAGCTTTTAGTTTTGATGCAGTTGAGATTCAAAAGAAGTTTTTTAGGTTTGTTTCTTTTGATTTGGGTCATGAGGAGACAGAACAGAGTGAGAGGAGTTCAGTTTGACCACTCGCTGGCTCTGTAAATGATGGTGGGAGACAGACAGACAGCCTGCTGGGTCAAAGGGCAAGCCTGAAGCAGCACTGTAGTCAGATAGTTTAGAAGCAACACAACCTGATGGTTCTAGAAGTCAGAGAAGAGATCTTGAGGACCCAACTGAATAATAAATGGTGCGATGGTCCGAGGCTGGTAAAAGGGATTGTCAATGAAAAGACCACCTACAGTGAGGAGAAGAGCAGAGACAGATAGTGTAATTACTGTGGTGGCCCTGTAGGAGGCAGCATGACTTACTCTCTCCATAGGTTGTTATCTCTGCTCTGTCTGGCTGTACTGTACGTGGGGTTTTCATTGCACTGGGGCGGGTCAGGTTAATAAAGACATCAACAAATTAAGTTGCAACGGTTACCACTTTCCGACAAAATCAATCCAACTAAAATTAAAACGGAAAACTATTGGACATTTAAAAAAAAAAAAAAACTTTGGAGCTCATTCATTTAAAATATTAAAGCAGAGAGATGTGATAAGACGTTTTAAAACGTAATAAGACATGTAGCAGCTTTAACGTTAATGTGATTAGTACATAACTCTGACAAATCAAATCCAATGTTGTGATTTTGGACAGAGTATAGTAGGATGGCTACCATCACGACAAGAGAGGGAGAGCCCATGGGAGAGAGAGGAAGAGAGGGAGAGAGGGGGGGAGAGAAGGAGGAAGAGAGATGGGGAGCCTGTGGGAGAGGGAGAGAGGAGGAGAGGGAGAGCCCATGAGAGAGGGAGAGAGGGGGAGCCCATGGGAGAGAGGAGGAGAGGGAGAGCCCATGGGAGAGAGGGGGAGCCCATGGAAGAGGGAGAGAGGGGGAGCCCATGGAAGACGGAGAGAGGGAGAGCCCATGGGAGAGAGGGAGAGAGGACATGAGGGAGAGAGGAAGGGAGAGAGATGGGGAGCCCATGGTAGGGGGTTGGGATCAGACATAGAATGGGCTTCCCCTGGCTGTCACTGAGCTTGGTTTCAACCAACCATTGGAGAGGACACTGGGACCTCTGGTCTATGGCTGCGCCTCATAGCGATAACCATGGAGATGGCAGTCCTAAATGGACCATAAGGGGTTTTTCTCTCAATGGTGGTGGGGACCACATCCTCTCAGCCACGGGCCAGCACGGACACACAACCTTCTCAGATTGACCAAAATATCCTCATATTATATATATTTTAGGAGTCAATATAAGATCACTTTTAGGGTTTATCTATATTAGGGTAAAAATATAGATGGATGCTCAATGAATTCCAATTTAGACTTCACTGTTTTGTATACAGAACAGTATGTATGCTGTTGTGTAGTGAGCCATCAGGCCAGGTAGAGAGCAGCGGTGTGACTGAACTGACTAAACTCCGCTAGCAGGCCCCGGGGAGAGGACTGACTGGACAGCTGAGTCACACTGATGCACTCACCAATAAAACAACCACAGAAATGAACCAGGGCCCGGTTTCCCAAAAGCATCTGAAGGCGAAGTTCAACGTTAAAACCTTCGTAGGAACATCGTTAAATCTCAGAGCTGTTTCCCAAAACCATCGTTATTAACGTTGCACTTAAACACTTGTAATCTAACGCCTGTCTCAGCTAAGTGCGTCGTTAGATGCGTTTTTGCCCTCCCGAGTCACTTTATACACAGAAGATCGCCTCTAAACATAGAATCACATGGTTTATCCGTCTCTCTGGGACCAAAGTCGACTACAAATACAATGTTGCCAATGTCTTTGCAATTGATAGAGATAGTGACGTATAAAAAGATGGTTCAAATTAAAAACCAGATGAATGCATTAAAATATAAACAGTAAGCTATAGACCTATTTCAATCATTCAATCAAATACATTTCATGTTCAATCAATTGAGTTCTATTTTGCTACTTGTAGGCTACTGTCTGTAATTTGTCTAAATATATTTAATGATGTGTAGCCTAACATGTGCACAATGATATGCCAAATCTGTGATTTAGTGCATTTAATTGGGTAAGCATTAGAATAAGCCGGCTATATATTTGCAGCCGTAGGCGGTAATATCTCTCTAGGAGCTGATCCGTTGTCAGAATTGTGAAATAATTCTAATGTTTAGGAAAGGTTTACATGGAGAAAGCTGATCTGAGAGCAGTGCTCCCTTTCTTTCCATCCTATCAGTACTGACACATGTTCCCTCTGTGTGGGGTTCTGGGAAACGCATGTTACATCTTTGTCTGTTGTAGGAAAGATGCATCGTTAAACACTCGTAAGCCTAAATTATATCGCTATCGGGAAACCGGACCCAGGACAAATTACATAGCAAGTCTCCAATGATTTGATAGGGTCCCTTGTTGCTGCTTTCCATTCTCCAGTGTGTAGCTGTGGTTCCATATTTCCATGTGTCCTGTGCTGTGCTGTGCTGTGCTGTAGGTGTATTCGATAGGACTCAGGGGAACCAGCCAACTAAGCAGCCATATCAGATTGCTGTGTGAACTGTGAATGGTGTTCACGGGATGGGTTCGGGAACCTAATGTGCAGTGAGAGAGTGGCGTGGGGGTTGTGAGGGTTATGAGGGGTCAGACTCAGGGTTGTGAGGGTTATGAGGGGTCAGACTCAGGGTTATGACAGGACAGAACAGGACAGGTGATGATTTCATCAAGATATCCAAGACCAGGGTCAATTCCCTTTCATTCAGTCAATTCAGGATTTAAACTTTAATTCAAATCGGAATTCTCCCTGAATAAACTGAATTGAAATGTAATGAAATGACAGCAGTGGGTCTGAGCTTCTATCTATTAGAATATCTATTTTCAAATTCAATTTATTTTGTGGTCAATTTACAGTGTACAAATGATTATAATTATGTTGACCTCTGGTAAAGAATCACTACGCTGCTACAAACTCTGCTCCCATGCCACCACCATATTCACCTACACTCTACCTCCTATTCATAACAGCAGAATTTCCTGCTTCTTGTCAAGTCCATGCAACTTCCTATGTAACGTCCTGTTCCAACCAGGAAATAGCTTCAAATAGCTTCTCTAGCCAAATAGAGAGTGCTACAATACTGTAGCCCATAAGGCTGTATATACTATTACTGTCCCTAGTTTCAGTTAGACAACAGGCAGTGCTCAGATGGTTGTAGGATATATAAAGGTTTTATTTGTCCACAATAGTTGCATTATAATTCCTATGCATCCTTCACACAGCTCATGAGGTAACAATTCACAGTACAAATTCTTCAAGTTTTTATTTATTTATTTTTTTAGAAATCTTTATCAGCAAAATACACTTCTTTTACAAATCATCTTCTGCTCAAGTCCTTTTGTTCACTTCTCCCTCCATATGTAGGACAAATAAAAAGACTCAGATTCCCTTCTAGTGGGGTGTTTTGGGGTCTCTGTGCTAAAAGAAGGAGTAGTGGGGGACGGGGTAGGTGGGCATTTTCATAACAGGCAACAGAAGCATTCTGTTGGGGGAGAAACCTTGAGGGGAGACATGAAAACAGAGAATACTCCACATGAGTCCACGGCAGGCAGGGCAAAAGAATAAACGCTTCTGTTCTGATCTACTAGCTACTATACCCAGAGTCTAGGCCACAGAACTAGAATTAATAGAATACCAGGTTATCCATTTTTTAAATGCTATTGTCAAAGCAGCATTGCTCTATTCATTTAATTTCTATGGTCTAGGCCCTAGACAGACCCTGTGTGCAGAGCTATACAGTAGAACACAGAGAGGGGCAATGTGTGAGAGAGGAGGAGGAGGAAGGAAGACCAACATGTCAATGGTGGTGAACAATGCAGGGCTGTGGTTGGTTGGCTGGTTTCTTTGTGTCTTTGTTTATAGGTACTGTAATATGGAAAGGATAATATGGTGTTCTTGAGTGTGTGTTCTTGAGTGTGTGTTTCCCACAGTCTTGAACCCATACAGAAATCCCAAAGCAGCAACACAAGGCTGAGCGCCACACACCAGTGAGCGTCAGATAGAGAGAGAGATAGATAGACAGACAGACTATAGTGGGGACGATTAACCAGCATGCAACAGCATCTCAAAAGCACTGACGGGGACTGGGGGTTAGTGGTCAGGATATGTTATCTGATCTCACAGCAGCCAATACCAGGACTTCCTTAATAATGCCATGACTGACACGACTGGGCGGGTACTAAAGGAACACTTGTAATAAAGCAGGCAGAGACCAGGCTGGGTCGGACCGAGCCACAAGGGTTAAGGGATAAATTGGGTATTTTAGACCTTACAGTTATATGGTCCTGGCCCATTGACTATCATAAGTATTCACCCACTTGGATTTCTTCACATTTTATTGTGTTACAAAGTGGGATTAAAATTGATGTAATTATAATTTTTGTCAACGATCTACACAAAATACTCTGTAATGTCAAAGTGGAAGAAAAATTCTAACATTTTTAAAGATGAATGAAAAAGAAAACATGAATATCTTGATCAGATAAGTGTTCACCCCCCTGAGTCAATACATGGTAGAAACACCTTGGGCAGTGATTACAGCTGGGAGTCTTATTAGGCAAGTCTCTAAAGCCTTGTTCACATTGGCAGTTTGAAGTGACTCAAGTCCAATTTTGAAGTGACTCAAGTGCAATTTCCTTTGCATATCGAATCTGCTATTTTTCCTGCAGTCTGAACAGTCAAAAAGCACATGGAATCAGATATTTCAAGCCACATTTCAAACCACGTTCTTAGGTGGTTTAAAGTCCGATACAAATTTGATTCCTGGCCATGTGACTTGTGTCTAAACTGTGAAATCTGATATACTTACCCTCAAGTGGTTTGAGACTGTTACTTGGCATCTCTTGTTGCTTGCTAGCTACTCTGTTGACAGTTTGACAAGAACATGTGGTTGTTCATTGTTTTTACAAACAAATGAGTGAATGTGCTAGAAAGCTAAATAGCTACCTAGCGAATTAGTTGAATGTATTAAGGCCTGCAGTGTGAACAAGGCTTAAGAGCTTTGCACACCTGGATTGTGCAATATTTGCCCATTATTCATTTCAAAATGTCAAGGTGTTGGGGATCATGGCTAGACAGCAACTTTCAAGTCTTACCATCGATCTTCAAGCAGATTTAAATCAAAACTGTAACTTGGCCACTCAGGAACATTCACTGTCTTCTTGGTAAACAACCCCAGTGTATATTTGGCCTAGTGTTTTAGGTTATTGTCCTGCTGGAAGGTGAATTCATCTCCCAGTGTCTGGTGGAAAGCAGACTGAACCAGGTTTTCCTCTAGGATTTTGCCTGTGCTTAGCTCCATTGCGTTTGTTTTTATCCTGGAAAAATTACCCAGTCTTTGCCGATGTCAAGGATACCAATACCATGATGCAGCCAACACCATGCTTGAAAATAAGGAGGCAGTTACTCAGTGATGTGTTGTGTTGGATTTGGCCCAAACATATGGCTTTGCATTAAGGCCAAAAAGTCTATTCCTTTGTCATGTTTTTTTAAGGTATTACTTTAGTGCCTTGTTGCATACATGATGCAGCTCAGTTCAGAAGGAGGACTGCATCTTGGTTATTACATCATCCACAGCATCATTATTAACTGACCAGGCTTAAAGAGATATTCCATGTCTGATTTGTTATTGTTTCCCATCTGCCAATCACTGCCCTTCTCTATGAGGCTTTCAAAAAGGTTCCCTGATATTTGTAGTTGAATCTGTGTTTGAAATGCAATACTGGACTGAGGGGACCTTACAGATGTTGTTGTATGTATGGGGGACAGAGGAAGGGGTAGTCATTCAAAAATCATGTCAACCCCTATTATTTCAAAAAGAGAAACTGGTGTGCTCAGCTCAAATTCTTGTAGTGGTAACAAAAGTATTTGGGTTCCGGGTTCAAAAGACATACTTGAAGGAAGGGAAAAACCTGCACTCAATGAAATATTCTTTAACTTTAAAAAAAAAATTTTTTAGCAGCAGCAGTCAGAACAAATGGACGCGTTTCGGCGTCCGTCCTTCGTCAGCATTTGGAGAACAAACACATTTCAGTACAGCGTCTTTCTTTTTTTTTTACAATTATTTAATGGATGTAAATAATAACAGTAAGGCAATGTGATGTCATCTATAAATGTGGGTGGATGACTATTGTTCTCCAAACGCTGACAAAAGCTGCAGTCTGTTTGTTCTGACCTCTGCTGCAAAAACAAATACATGAAATCTTAGAGAATATTTCAGTGACTGCAGGTCTGTCCTTTCTTCAAGTAAACCACTATTATTTCACACAGAGTGAGTCCATGTGACTTACGTGATTCACTCCCTAAAAAAAGGGGATGAATACTTATGTAACAACAATATCTTAGTTATGAAAAAAATTATTAATTTGTAAAAATTACTTTGACATTATGGAGTATTTTGTGTAGATCAATGACAAAGCAATCACAATTAAATCTGCTTCAATCCCACTTTGTAACGCAACAAAATGTGGAAAGATCCAACGGGGTGAATGTTTATGATACCCACTGTATAACTGGATGATACCAAACTTACAGCACTCCGCTCCAGTCTAAATAAAGGAGTATGGAGCCTGGAGTCCAGACCCATGCTAGGCTAAGACCCATATTCACAAAGCATCACAGAGCAGAAGTGCTGAGCTCTATATGGACAGGTCCCACCTGATCTGATCCTATATCAGCACTCCTACACTGAGACTCTTTGTGAATACGAACCCATGGTTCTCTGGCGGTTCCTTTTAGAATTTGTTGTGTCTACCCTGTAACCAGCCGGTCTAGTCTCCCATCCTGAACATAAGACTCATTCACAGCCCCCAGAACCAGAAACAGGCAGCTCTCTCTGTGAAAGAGGGGGGAGGGGCCTCCCAATGCCACGCAACAACACACAAGAACCAGTTTGTTCTAAGATTAGGGTTTGTGTGACGGAGAGACAGAGAGAGAGAGAGAGAGAGAGAGAGGGAGGGAGGGAGGGAGGGGAAAAGAGAGAGGCAGAGAGAGTATGTATATCTTTTTTTACATGATCATATGTTTTTGAGTGTATAAATCTGTAAGACAAAGTGGGTGTGAGTGATTGAGCATCGTGAGTGTTGCTGTCCTCAAACCGCTAAGTGCTATATTGAGTTATGCTGAGAGAACGAAAGGGGAGGGGAGAGGAGAGGAGGGGAGTGGGGGGGAGTGGAGGAGAGTAGAGCACATTGAATCTGATCTAGTTTTATAGCGATGAAAGAGACTATGGGAGATATTCAAACCCTCCAGAGATCTTAGACACACTACTGGCTGCCTGGCAGAGACTGAGCAGGCCACAGCTGACCGACCAGCCATAGGACCAGCCAGCCTAGCCAAAGGACCAGCCAGTCTAGTCTAGGAGTGGGAAGCTTACACTATGTGGACAGTAGGGCTGATCCCATTTAGTTGACTGGTCGATTGTTTGGCTGTTGGTCGACCAATATTTTTTTAGTCGAGCAGAAATATATATAAAATGTATGGCACACGAGACACCTGTCCGATTCACGCATGTCTCAGTGGACTAATCCATTGCGGAGGCCGCGGGATGGCACACCAGTACCACCAGTAGTCCTCTATCTCATTTGTAGTGCTCTGGTTGAGTGAGGACGCACGCGCACCTGATTATGCATGTATGCATGTAAGGACGCACTTGCACCTGATTATGCATGTAGACCTATAAATGTGCCCATTTGGGGATCTGATAGTATTTCTGATTGTCTTAACTCACCACCACTGTACTGTGGAGCTTCTCAAAGTAATGTTTTCTTCACCTCAAACAGCAAGTAAACAAAGTCTGTTTTTACATCCATTGAGAATGACAATAATTCCTCAACGTAGCCTATTTGAAAAATCTCTTTCACTTTTGACCACTCGGTGTGAAAGGGGAAAAATATGTCATGCTTTAATCTGGTGGAAAATAGGCCTAATTGATAACTTCATCTCTTTTCGCAAATCCTCTACAGCTGTGTCTGTCCGAAGATCACTGGCGCAGAATATTTTTATTTTTGAGACAGGCTTGAAGAAGCTAACTAGCCAATAGGCAGAGGGTAGCATAATTTGTCTGATTCTCAGTAATAATGGTATGGGAATAATAATGCATTTTATTTTTTTAAGTGTTTTCTTGCATCAAACAACACAGCAACATTTTCAGTCACCTCCTTGTCTGAAGGACAAGTGTATAAACACTCTTACTGACAGTTGTGGCTGCATTGCGTGATGTATTGTTGTCTCTACCTTCTTGCCCTTTGTGCTGTTGTCTGTACCCAATAATGTTTGTACCATGTTTTGTGCTGCTACCATGTTGTAGTGCTGCCATGTTGTGTTGTTACCATGTTGTTGTCATGTTGTGTTGCTGTGTTGTCATGTGTTGCTGCTATGCTATGTTGTTGTCTTAGGTCTCTATGTAGTGTTGTGGTGTCTCTCTTGTCGTGATGCGTGTTTTGTCTTATATTTTATTTATATTTTTAATCCCAGCCCCCGTCCCGGCAGGAGGCCTTTTGGTAGGCCATCATTGTAAACAAGAATTTATTCTTAACTGGCTTGCCTAGTTAAATAAAGGTTAAATAAAATGAATAAATATAAAATAAACAGGTTAATGTCAAGCCCTGCATGTTTTTTTCAAAAGCATCATGGAATGTAGGCCTTCATTGAACACCACACATTAGCTGTTACTTTAGGCTGAATGATAGAACAGCTATTTCCATGTAGAAATGTTATGGGATGCATTTTCTCCATTGTTTTTGATGGTAGGCCACTCTGGTAGGCCTACATTGCGATCAAATAGCCACAGTAGCCTACATGGCCACTGTTAACACTGTAACTTAAAGTGGGTACAGCCTCAGTGTTCACAGTAAACACTCGCTGGAAGTTGCGCAGAATTTTCACAACGTTCAAGTTTGCACCCAGCAGATCTGAAATTTGCTCAGTGCCACAAACAATTTTAGGGAACATTTGCGACGATACTCTCGGTCGACAAAAACGTCTTCTGTCGGGGACAGCCCTAGTGTTGAGTGATTAAACAGTTCCGCTGTTAATGTATCCCTTGTATATAAGGATATAGTAGAGCTTGTGTGTGTGTGTGTGTGTGTGTGTGTGTGTGTGTATACTGTACTGCATTACAGTAGAGCTAGCTTTGGTTAGAAGGTAGTCTACAGAGGTAGTGTTAGTGGGTATAACCCATTTAGACAGTCCCTGTGTGTGTTGGTGGCATCGGTCTCTGCCTGGGCTGGGCAGCTTTGAATGGGCTATCTGGCTGTGTCTGGCTGTGTCTGGCTGTGGATAGAGCAGGGGGGGATACACTGAGGAGAGAGATGTCCAGAGAGTCAGGATGGGCGGACTGACTGACTGACTGACTGACGGACAGACAGACGGACAGACAGACAGACAGGCAGAAGGAAGAACAAGCAGCAGTCTGGACACTCAGGCGGGTGAAGAAACGCAGCAAGGCTCCAACCACAGTAAGAACCAAAAGGTTATGATCAGTTCCGCTTTTAATTTAGCTTTTAGAGTCGCCCCAATTCTTCAGTTTCAATTTCCACCTCTATATGTAACTCAGATTCAAAGGGAATATACAGTGTTGTTTTCCAGTAGGGCCTCCAACAGGTGTAGGAAGGAAAATAACAGTGAGGTGAGGCAGGTGTTAACCCTATAGACTTACCGTAGGCTGGGGCGCCTGCAGCACTGTATCCGTATGGAGTCCCGAAGCCTGTCAGACATGTTAAAGCCATGTAGACTATTAGCATTGCTGGTTAACTGGACATCACTCACTCACTCACTCACTCACTCTCTTATGGCAGGGAACTGGACAGGACAGACAGAGACAAAACACACAAAAAGATCACCCACATACTTCCATGTACCTGGTATCTGTGTGTATCCTGGTGCAGTGGCTGTGGTAATGAAGGCTCCACTGGTCAGGGCTGCCGCTCTACTTCTCCCCCTGGCCACCTGGGCTGCTACTGCTGAGGCTGCCACTGCTGCAGCTAGGGAACCTTTCGTCTACAGGGACACAGAAACAGTACTGTAAACAGGCTGTACTGATGACTGACCAGACTACCCTGTAAACAGGCTGTACTGATGACTGACCAGACTACCCTGTAAACAGGCTGTACTAATGACTGACCCAGACTACCCTGTAAACAGGCTGTACTAATGACTGACCAGACTACCCTGTAAACAGGCTGTACTAATGACTGACCCAGACTACCCTGTAAACAGGCTGTACTAATGACTGACCAGACTACCCTGTAAACAGGCTGTATTGTTGACTGAACAGACTACCCTGTAAACAGGCAGTATTGATGACTGACCAGACTACCCTGTAAACAGGCTGTACTGATGACTGATCAGACTACCCTGTAAACAGGCTGTATTGATGACTGACCAGACTACCCTGTAAACAGGCTGTACTGATGACTGACCAGACTACCCTGTAAACAGGCTGTATTGATGACTGACCAGACTACCCTGTAAACAGGCTGTACTGATGACTGACCAGACTACCCTGTAAACAGGCTGTACTGATGACTGACCAGACTACCCTGTAAACAGGCTGTATTGATGACTGACCAGACTACCCTGTAAACAGGCTGTACTGATGACTGACCAGACTACCCTGTAAACAGGCTGTACTGATGACTGACCAGACTACCCTGTAAACAGGCTGTACTAATGACTGACCCAGACTACCCTGTAAACAGGCTGTACTAATGACTGACCAGACTACCCTGTAAACAGGCTGTACTAATGACTGACCCAGACTACCCTGTAAACAGGCTGTACTAATGACTGACCAGACTACCCTGTAAACAGGCTGTATTGTTGACTGAACAGACTACCCTGTAAACAGGCAGTATTGATGACTGACCAGACTACCCTGTAAACAGGCTGTACTGATGACTGATCAGACTACCCTGTAAACAGGCTGTATTGATGACTGACCAGACTACCCTGTAAACAGGCTGTACTGATGACTGACCAGACTACCCTGTAAACAGGCTGTACTGATGACTGACCAGACTACCCTGTAAACAGGCTGTATTGATGACTGACCAGACTACCCTGTAAACAGGCTGTACTGATGACTGACCAGACTACCCTGTAAACAGGCTGTACTGATGACTGACCAGACTACCCTGTAAACAAACTTTACAGGACGGTAACTCTCCAGGAACAGGGTTGAAGTGAAACCCTACAGGACGGTAACTCTCCAGGAACAGGGCTGAAGTGAAACCCTACAGGACGGTAACTCTCCAGGAACAGGGCTGGAGTGAAACCTTACAGGACGGTAACTCTCCAGGAACAGGGCTGAAGTGAAACCCTACAGGACGGTAACTCTCCAGGAACAGGGTTGGAGTGAAACCCTACAGGACGGTAACTCTCCAGGAACAGGGTTGGAGTGAAACCCTACAGGACGATAACTCTCCAGGAACAGGGCTGGAGTGAAACCCTACAGAACGGTAATTCTCCAGGAACAGGGTTGGAGTGAAACCCTACAGGACGGTAACTCTCCAGGAACAGGGTTGGAGTGAAACCCTACAGGACGGTAACTCTCCAGGAACAGGGTTGGAGTGAAACCCTACAGGACGATAACTCTCCAGGAACAGGGCTGGAGTGAAACCCTACAGGACGGTAACTCTCCAGGAACAGGGCTGGAGTGAAACCCTACAGGACGATAACTCTCCAGGAACAGGGCTGGAGTGAAACCCTACAGGACGGTAACTCTCCAGGAACAGGGCTGGAGTGAAACCCAACAGGACGATAACTCTCCAGGAACAGGGCTGGAGTGAAACCCTACAGGACAGTAACTCTCCAGGAACAGGGTTGGAGTGAAACCCTACAGGACGATAACTCTCCAGGAACAGGGCTGGAGTGAACCCCTACAGGACGGTAACTCTCCAGGAACAGGGCTGAAGTGAAACCCTACAGGACGGTAACTCTCCAGGAACAGGGTTGGAGTGAAACCCTACAGGACGGTAACTCTCCAGGAACAGGGTTGGAGTGAAACCCTACAGGACGATAACTCTCCAGGAACAGGGCTGGAGTGAAACCCTACAGAACGGTAACTCTCCAGGAACAGGGTTGGAGTGAAACCCTACAGGACGGTAACTCTCCAGGAACAGGGTTGGAGTGAAACCCTACAGGACGGTAACTCTCCAGGAACAGGGTTGGAGTGAAACCCTACAGGACGATAACTCTCCAGGAACAGGGCTGGAGTGAAACCCTACAGGACGGTAACTCTCCAGGAACAGGGCTGGAGTGAAACCCTACAGGACGATAACTCTCCAGGAACAGGGCTGAAGTGAAACCCTACAGGACGGTAACTCTCCAGGAACAGGGCTGGAGTGAAACCCTACAGGACGATAACTCTCCAGGAACAGGGCTGGAGTGAAACCCTACAGGACGGTAACTCTCCAGGAACAGGGTTGGAGTGAAACCCTACAGGACGATAACTCTCCAGGAACAGGGCTGGAGTGAACCCCTACAGGACGGTAACTCTCCAGGAACAGGGTTGGAGTGAAACCCTACAGGACGGTAACTCTCCAGGAACAGGGTTGGAGTGAAACCCTACAGGACGGTAACTCTCCAGGAACAGGGTTGGAGAGCCCTGCTCTAAAAGATTGATATTGCTAACTGACCACTCAGACTCCTGTAAATGGAAAGTATTGCTAGCTGATCAGAGAGACAGTATTGCTAACGTACAGCGTGTTGATGGATGATCTTCTTCTTCTTGATGGCGGTGGCGTTGGGACCAGAGAAGAGTTTCTCCAGAGCAGCCAACGCAGCGGATGCCTTCGCTACCTTCTTATTAGGCCCCGCCCCTCGGAACTTCTGACCATCCACCTCCACCTGGAGAAAGAGGGAGACACACACACACAAAGGCACACACAAGTAGGTTGAAGGTGGGTGAAGAAGAGTTGATCAAATGTGTCTGTTGGGTTTGCATCGAATTATTGACTCCTCTCACATGTATATAATGTTTACTGTATACTTCACTATCCATTCTTTACTATCTATTGCATCTTAGCCGATCTGTCACTGCTCATCTATATATCCTGTATATGTAGTGGTACAGTATAGAGATATCCTGTATATCTGGTGGTACAGTATAGAGATATCCTGTATGTCTGGTGGTATAGTATAGAGATATCCTGTATGTCTGGTGGTATAGTATAGAGATATCCTGTATGTCTGGTGGTATAGTATAGAGATATCCTGTATATGTAGTGGTATAGTATAGAGATATCCTGTATGTCTGGTGGTATAGTATAGAGATATCCTGTATGTCTGGTGGTATAGTATAGAGATATCCTGTATGTCTGGTGGTATAGTATAGAGATATCCTGTATATCTGGTGGTACAGTATAGAGATATCCTGTATGTCTGGTGGTATAGTATAGAGATATCCTGTATATCTGGTGGTACAGTATAGAGATATCCTGTATGTCTGGTGGTACAGTATAGAGATATCCTGTATATCTGGTGGTACAGTATAGAGATATCCTGTATATCTGGTGGTACAGTATAGAGATATCCTGTATGGCTGGTGGTATAGTATAGAGATATCCTGTATGTCTGGTGGTATAGTATAGCGATATCCTGTATGTCTGGTGGTACAGTATAGAGATATCCTGTATATCTGGTGGTACAGTATAGAGATATCCTGTATGTCTGGTGGTATAGTATAGAGATATCCTGTATGTCTGGTGGTATAGTATAGAGATATCCTGTATGTCTGGTGGTATAGTATAGAGATATCCTGTATGTCTGGTGGTACAGTATAGAGATATCCTGTATATCTGGTGGTACAGTATAGAGATATCCTGTATATGTAGTGGTATAGTATAGAGATATCCTGTATATGTAGTGGTATAGTATAGAGATATCCTGTATGTCTGGTGGTATAGTATAGAGATATCCTGTATGTCTGGTGGTATAGTATAGAGATATCCTGTATCTCTGGTGGTACAGTATAGAGATATCCTGTATGTCTGGTGGTACAGTATAGAGATATCCTGTATGCCTGGTGGTACAGTATAGAGATATCCTGTATGTCTGGTGGTACAGTATAGAGATATCCTGTATGTCTGGTGGTATAGTATAGAGATATCCTGTATATCTGGTGGTATAGTATAGAGATATCCTGTATGTCTGGTGGTATAGTATAGAGATATCCTGTATATGTAGTGGTATAGTATAGAGATATCCTGTATATGTAGTGGTATAGTATAGAGATATCCTGTATGTCTGGTGGTACAGTATAGAGATATCCTGTATGTCTGGTGGTATAGTATAGAGATATCCTGTATGTCTGGTGGTATAGTATAGAGATATCCTGTATATGTAGTGGTATAGTATAGAGATATCCTGTATATGTAGTGGTACAGTATAGAGATATCCTGTATGTCTGGTGGTACAGTATAGAGATATCCTGTATGTGTAGTGGTATAGTATAGAGATATCCTGTATGTCTGGTGGTATAGTATAGAGATATCCTGTATGTCTGGTGGTATAGTATAGAGATATCCTGTATGTCTGGTGGTATAGTATAGAGATATCCTGTATGTCTGGTGGTACAGTATAGAGATATCCTGTATATGTAGTGGTACAGTATAGAGATATCCTGTATGTCTGGTGGTATAGTATAGAGATATCCTGTATGTCTGGTGGTATAGTATAGAGATATCCTGTATCTCTGGTGGTACAGTATAGAGATATCCTGTATGTCTGGTGGTACAGTATAGAGATATCCTGTATGTCTGGTGGTATAGTATAGAGATATCCTGTAAATCTGGTGGTATTGTATTGCTACTGGTGCTGAGTAATGACACCAGCCAGAGGAAGGATCTATAGCTTCAACAACCGTATCCATCATACAGGAAACACACTACATGTCAGGTGTGACAGACTTGACCTCTACAAATTGATGTGAATCTATCACTGAGTCATTGAGGCGTGACAGAAAACATCACAGCTGAGCCAGCAGAGGGAGGAATGACTGGTTGGGACAGCACAGCCATCGGCCCTGGAGGGAGGAATGACTGGATGGGACAACACTACACTGCTCTGGAGGGAGGAATGACTGGATGGGACAACACAACACTGCTCTGGAAGGAGGAATGACAAGATGAGACAACACAACACTGCTCTGGAGGGAGGAATGACTGGATGGGACAACACTACACTGCTCTGGAGGGAGGAATGACTGGATGGGACAACACTACACTGCTCTGGAGGGAGGAATGACTGGATGGGACAACACTACACTAATCTGGAGGGAGGAATGACTGGATGGGACAACACTACACTGCTCTGGAGGGAGGAATGACTGGATGGGACAACACAACACTGCTCTGGAGGGAGGAATGACTGGATGGGACAACACAACACTGCTCTGGAGGGAGGAATGACTGGATGAGACAACACTACACTGCTCTGGAAGGAGGAATGACTAGATGTGACAACACTACACTGCTCTGGAGGGAGGAATGACTGGATGGGACAACAATACACTGCTCTGGGGGGAGGAATGACTGGATGGGACAACACTACACTAATCTGGAGGGAGGAATGACTGGATGGGACAACACTACACTGCTCTGGAGGGAGGAATAACTGGATGGGACAACACTACACTGCTCTGGAGGGAGGAATGACTGGATGGGACAACACTACACTGCTCTGGAGGGAGGAATACCTGGATGGGACAACACAACACTGCTCTGGAGGGAGGAATGACTGGATGGGACAACACAACACTGCTCTGGATGGAGGAAGGAATAGATGGGACAACACAACACTGCTCTGGAGGGAGGGAGGAATGACTGAATGGGACAACACTACACTGCTCTGGAGGGAGGAATGACTGGATGGGACAACACAACACTGCTCTGGAGGGAGGAATGACTGGATGGGACAACACTACACTGCTCTGGAGGGAGGAATGACTGGATGGGACAACACTACACTGCTCTGGAGGGAGGAATGACTGGATGGGACAACACTACACTAATCTGGAGGGAGGAATGACTGGATGGGACAACACAACACTGCTCTGGAGGGAGGAATGACTGGATGGGACAACACTGCACTGCTCTGGAGGGAGGAATGACTGGATGGGACAACACTACACTAATCTGGAGGGAGGAATGACTGGATGGGACAACACTACACTAATCTGGAGGGAGGAATGACTGGATGGGACAACACAACACTGCTCTGGAGGGAGGAATAACTGGATGGGACAACACAACACTGCTCTGGAGGGAGGAATGACTGGATGGGACAACACAACACTGCTCTGGAGGGAGGAATGACTGGATGGGACAACACTACACTGCTCTGGAGGGAGGAATGACTGGATGGGACAACACAACACTGCTCTGGAGGGAGGAATGACTGGATGGGACAACACAACACTGCTCTGGAGGGAGGAATGACTGGATGGGACAACACAACACTGCTCTGGAGGGAGGAATGACTGGATGGGACAACACAACACTGCTCTGGAGGGAGGAATGACTGGATGGGACAACACAACACTGCTCTGGAGGGAGGGGGTGAGGGAGGGAGGAATGACTGGATGGGACAACACAACACTGCTCCAGAGGGAGGAATAACTGGATGGGTCAACACAACAGTGCTCTGGAGGGAGGAATAACTAGATGAGACAACAACACTGGGAAAGACTGATGTAGTATCTGATGAGCTAGCCAGCTAGTGTGCACTAACCTTGGTCCATTGAGTTGCATCAACGTTCTTTGAGAATCAGTGTGTGTGTGTCTTATTTACTGTTCCAGTGGAGAAACGGCCGGTGCATTCCTCACCTCCATGGCGAAGCGTTTGTCATGGCTGCCCCCGCTCTCTGATATGAGCTCGTACTTCAGACCTCTGCGTTTCTCATTGAGCTCCATGACAGGGTTCTTACCACTGGCCGTCAGAATAGGACCCTGAGTTCGAACCTGCGGGACCACAAGAACAGAATGAAAATCTGATTACAGATAACATAACCAGCAACACTGGATCACCAGAAAATCTACACAATTATTAGAAAAGTATGTGGACACCCCTTCAAATGAGTGGATTTGGCTATTTCAGCCACACCCGTTGCTGACAGGTGATTAAAATCGAGCACACAGCTATGCAATCTCCATAGACAAACAATGGGTTTCCATGGCCGAGCAGCTGCACACAAGCCTAAGATCACCACGCGCAATGCTAAGCGTCGGCTGGAGTGGTGTAAAGCTTGCCGCCATTGGACTCTGGAGCAGTGGAAACACATTCTCTGGAGTGATGAATCATGCTTCACCATCTGGCAGTCCGGCGGACGAATCTGGGTTTGGCGGATGCCAGGAGAACGCTACCTGCCCGAATGCATTGTGCCAACTGTGAAGTTTGGTTGAGGAGGAGTAATGCTCTGGGGCTGTTTGTCATGGTTCGGGCTACGCCCCTTAGTTCCAGTGAAGGGAAATGTTAATGCTACAGCATACAATGACATTTCTGTGCTTCCAGTGGGAAGGCCCTTTCCAGTTTTAGCATGACAATGCCCCTGTGCACAAAGTGAGGTCAATACAGAAATGGTTTGACTAGATCGGTGTGGAAACACTTGACTGGCCTGCATAGAGCCCTGACCTCAACCCCATTGAACACCTCTGGGATGAATTGGAACGCTGACTGAGAGCCAGGCCTAACTGCCCAACATCCGTGCCCGACCTCACTAAAGCTCGTGGCTGAATGGAAGCAAGTCCCTGCAGCAATGTTCCAACATTTAGTGGAAAGCCTTCCCAGAAGAGTAGAGGCTGTTATAGCAGCAAAAGGGGGAACAAATCCACATTAATGACCATGATTTTGGAATGAGATGTTCCACGAGCAGGTGTCCACATACTTTTGGTCATGTAGCGTATATTGTCAAAGTCAAAGTCAAAGTCAGCATTATTTGTCAGTTGTACAACCGAATGCCTTCAACTGAAATGTGTCTTCCGCATTTAACCCAACCCCTCTGAATCAGAGAGGTGCGGGGGGGCTGCCTTAATCGACAGGTGGCGCGTGTGTGCATGCCCGTTATGGATACCCATATACACGTAGATATTTATTTAAATGTTTTATTTTACCTTTATTTAACTAGGCAAGTCATTTAAGAACAAATTCTTATTTTCAATGACGGCCTAGGAACAGTGGGTTAACTGCCTTGTTCAGGGGGCAGAACGACAGATTTTTACCTTGTCAGCTCAGGGATTCGATCTAGCAACCTTTAGGTTACTGGCCCAACGCTCTGAGCACTAGGTCACCTGCCGCCAACAAAGACAATGCAATGCAAGACAATGCAAGACAATGAACACTGTCTCCCATTCCATGTACCAGAATGCTGCCGTTGGCAAGAACATTCTCACCTTTACTGTTAAGGCGAGGCTGCAAGTTCTACCAACAAAATATGATCTAGCACTTTGGTACCCTGCAAACCATGACCCATATTGTATTCTACATGACTCAAACGTAATGGAGTCCATTGCCCATGTTGTAAATGGCTGCTGTTCATAGAAGGATGCCAAGAAGCTGCTTAAATACCAGCCCCTGGTGGCATGCTGGGACAGCCTCGGGTGTAGGTGCAAGCTGGTGGCACTGATATTTGACAGTCTCTGCCAGGTACACAGGCTTGCAGGGCGTGGCCTCCAGATTGCAGGTCTGACAAAAACAAAAATAGCAACTGGCTAGGTAGTGCTCTGTTTCAGCTGTCGTGGCCAGACTAGCTGTTTGGAGAAGGAGATCCTTTCTGTGCGGTGTGTGTGTGTGTGTGTGTGTGTGTGTGTGTGTGTGTGTGTGTGTGTGTGTGTGTGTGTGTGTGTGTGTACTGTACCTCCAGTGTATTTGAGCTGTCTGAGTGTGTTGTGTTATTGCTGTGTGTGGACGATTCACTCTTCCCCTCTCCGTCTGACTTCTCGTCTGCACTGCAGTCCAGGTCCGTATCAAACCCTGTGGGGTAACCCATCGCCTGAAGGACCTAGACAGAGGACGAGAGGAGAGGATAGGCAGAAGAGCAATAGAGAGAAGTGGAGGAGGATTAGAAGAGAAAGAGGAGAGGCGGAAGTGAGAAAGTGGGGAGGAATAGATGGAGGAAGAGGAATGAAAGCAAGTCAGGCACAAATCCATATCCAACCATTTCTGATTTCTTCCTCTAAAACTATCCCAATGTTCATTCACTTCTTAACAACACTACTGTCGGTCCTGAATTCCAGTTCTGAGGGACAGAGTTTAATCTCCAACACACGTCTTCTGTTCCCTGCATTACTATAATACCAGGTTCCCTACAGGCTAATTCACCAGCACAGTACCTTTGGGGCTTCTGTAGTCAGTGGACCGGTACCTTTCTCTGTGTGGATGGAACAGGAACACCCTTTGTGTCTGACCCAAATTGGTGATTGTGCTGCAGCTGGACATGCACGCACGCACACACGCGCGCACGTAGACATGCATACACACAGTCGCGTGCACAGGGCCATTACCAGGGTCTGAGTTTTACCAGTCCATCTACAAATACATAGCCTATTAGCTATACACTTAGCCTCTACACATTAACTATTAGCTATACACTTAGCCTCTACACATTAACTATTAGCTATACACTTAGCCTCTACACATTAACTCAGAGGGATCTGTTAGCAGAACATGGATTTTATTAACAAAAGGTAAACAAATATGTTTGCTTTACGGAACTTTCTTGTTGTTGCAGTTTTACAGCTAATTTCCTGAAATTCAAAAAATTTTGCATGACTTATTTCATGTTAATATGATATTTGAGTGAGAAACCAATGGGGGGCCCCCTTGAGGTGCCCTGTGTGCCAGGTTGGTAATTTGGCCATGATTACTACAAGTTTAGATAGCTGGCTAGACTAACTAGACTAATTTACCAATAAAACAAAGTAGTACCCTGCGCGTGCGTCCCTGCGCGTGCGTCCCTGCGCGTGCGTTACCGGGGCACCAGATCAAAGCAGCGGAGAAGCAGAGAGCAGCAGAGTAGCATCGGGACCTTTTATGGTAATTGTTGGAGGATAGAGGATCATCCCAGCTCTATGCTTGGGAGAGTCTCTTCTTCCACAACGACTTTGGGATTACACGGATTTGGCCGCCTTACCCCACAGTATCCAGGAGGGGGGCCGGGGCGAGGACCACAGCTGGATCCCAACAACACTGCATGACCGACACTTGCACTCCTCTCTTCTGCTATCCTCTCCTCTCTTCTGCTCTGCTCTCCTCTGCTCTGCTCTCCTCTGCTCTGCTCTCCTCTGCTATCCTCTCTTCTGCGCTCCTCTGCTATCCCCTCCTCTCTTCTGCTCTGCGCTCCTCTGCTATCCTCTCTTCTCCTCTCTTCTGCTCTGCGCTCCTCTGCTATCCTCTCCTCTCCTCTGCTATCCTCTCCTCTGCTATCCTCTCCTCTCTTCTGCTCTGCGCTCCTCTGCTATCCTCTCCTCTCTTCTGCTCTGCGCTCCTCTGCTATCCTCTCCTCTGCTATCCTCTCTTCTCCTCTCTTCTGCTCTGCGCTCCTCTGCTATCCTCTCCTCTGCTATCCTCTCTTCTCCTCTCTTCTGCTCTGCGCTCCTCTGCTATCCTCTCCTCTCCTCTGCTATCCTCTCCTCTCCTCTCCTCTGCTATCCTCTCCTCTCTTCTGCTCTGCGCTCCTCTGCTATCCTCTCCTCTCTTCTGCTCTGCGCTCCTCTGCTATCCTCTCCTCTGCTATCCTCTCTTCTGCTATCCTCTCTTCTCCTCTCTTCTGCTCTGCGCTCCTCTGCTATCCTCTCCTCTGCTATCCTCTCCTCTCCTCTGCTATCCTCTCCTCTCTTCTGCTCTGCGCTCCTCTGCTATCCTCTCCTCTGCTATCCTCTCCTCTCTTCTGCTCTGCGCTCCTCTGCTATCCTCTCCTCTGCTATCCTCTCTTCTGCTATCCTCTCTTCTCCTCTCTTCTGCTCTGCGCTCCTCTGCTATCCTCTCCTCTGCTATCCTCTCCTCTCCTCTGCTATCCTCTCCTCTCTTCTGCTCTGCGCTCCTCTGCTATCCTCTCCTCTCCTCTGCTATCCTCTCCTCTCTTCTGCTCTGCGCTCCTCTGCTATCCTCTCCTCTGCTATCCTCTCTTCTGCTATCCTCTCTTCTGCTCTGCGCTCCTCTGCTATCCTCTCCTCTGCTATCCTCTCCTCTGCTATCCTCTCCTCTCCTCTGCTATCCTCTCCTCTCTTCTGCTCTGCGCTCCTCTGCTATCCTCTCCTCTCCTCTGCTATCCTCTCCTCTCTTCTGCTCTGCGCTCCTCTGCTATCCTCTCCTCTGCTATCCTCTCCTCTCTTCTGCTCTGCGCTCCTCTGCTATCCTCTCCTCTGCTATCCTCTCCTCTGCTATCCTCTCTTCTGCTCTGCGCTCCTCTGCTATCCTCTCCTCTGCTATCCTCTCCTCTCCTCTGCTATCCTCTCCTCTCTTCTGCTCTGCGCTCCTCTGCTATCCTCTCCTCTCCTCTGCTATCCTCTCCTCTCCTCTGCTATCCTCTCCTCTCTTCTGCTCTGCGCTCCTCTGCTATCCTCTCCTCTGCTATCCTCTCCTCTCTTCTGCTCTGCGCTCCTCTGCTATCCTCTCCTCTCCTCTGCTATCCTCTCCTCCTCTGCTATCCTCTCTTCTCCTCTCTTCTGCTCTGCGCTCCTCTGCTATCCTCTCCTCTCCTCTGCTATCCTCTCCTCTCCTCTGCTATCCTCTCCTCTCTTCTGCTCTGCGCTCCTCTGCTATCCTCTCCTCTGCTATCCTCTCCTCTGCTATCCTCTCCTCTCTTCTGCTCTGCGCTCCTCTGCTATCCTCTCTTCTCCTCTCTTCTGCTATCCTCTCTTCTGCTATCCTCTCCTCTCCTCTGCTATCCTCTCCTCTCCTCTGCTCTGCTATCCTCTCTGCTCTGCTCTCCTCTGCTATCCTCTCCTCTGCTATCCTCTCCTCTGCTATCCTCTCCTCTGCTATCCTCTCCTCTGCTATCCTCTCTTCTGCTCTGCGCTCCTCTGCTATCCTCTCCTCTCCTCTGCTATCCTCTCCTCTCTTCTGCTCTGCGCTCCTCTGCTATCCTCTCCTCTGCTATCCTCTCTTCTCCTCTCTTCTGCTCTGCGCTCCTCTGCTATCCTCTCCTCTCCTCTGCTATCCTCTTCTCTGCTCTGCTATCCTCTCTTCTGCTCTGCTCTCCTCTGCTATCCTCTCCTCTGCTATCCTCTCCTCTGCTATCCTCTCCTCTGCTATCCTCTGCTATCCTCTCCTCTCCTCTGCTCTGCTATCCTCTCTTCTCCTCTCTTCTGCTCTGCGCTCCTCTGCTATCCTCTCCTCTGCTATCCTCTCCTCTCTTCTGCTCTGCGCTCCTCTGCTATCCTCTCCTCTGCTATCCTCTCCTCTCTTCTGCTCTGCGCTCCTCTGCTATCCTCTCCTCTGCTATCCTCTCCTCTGCTATCCTCTCCTCTGCTATCCTCTCTTCTCCTCTCTTCTGCTCTGCGCTCTTCTGCTATCCTCTCCTCTCCTCTGCTATCCTCTCCTCTCTTCTGCTCTGCGCTCCTCTGCTATCCTCTCCTCTGCTATCCTCTCCTCTGCTATCCTCTCTTCTCCTCTCTTCTGCTCTGAGCTCCTCTGCTATCCTCTCCTCTCCTCTGCTATCCTCTCCTCTCCTCTGCTATCCTCTCCTCTCCTCTGCTATCCTCTCCTCTGCTCTGCTATCCTCTCTGCTCTGCTCTCCTCTGCTATCCTCTCCTCTGCTATCCTCTCCTCTGCTATCCTCTCTTCTCCTCTCTTCTGCTCTGCGCTCCTCTGCTATCCTCTCCTCTGCTATCCTCTCCTCTGCTATCCTCTCCTCTCTTCTGCTCTGCGCTCCTCTGCTATCCTCTCCTCTGCTATCCTCTCCTCTCTTCTGCGCTCCTCTGCTATCCTCTCCTCTGCTATCCTCTCCTCTGCTATCCTCTCTTCTCCTCTCTTCTGCTCTGCGCTCCTCTGCTATCCTCTCCTCTCCTCTGCTATCCTCTCCTCTGCTATCCTCTCCTCTGCTATCATCTCCTCTCCTCTGCTCTGCTATCCTCTCTTCTCCTCTCTTCTGCTCTGCGCTCCTCTGCTATCCTCTCCTCTGCTATCCTCTCCTCTCTTCTGCTCTGCGCTCCTCTGCTATCCTCTCCTCTGCTATCCTCTCTTCTCCTCTCTTCTGCTCTGCGCTCCTCTGCTATCCTCTCCTCTGCTATCCTCTCCTCTCTTCTGCGCTCCTCTCCTCTCCTCCAATAATATTACCTGTCTGTCTAGACTGTGACCCTGTGTACAAACACTAATGCCCCCATGCTGTTGCTACTATACAACTATTAGTACTATCTAGTAGTTCTATCACACCGACCCGAACCTGAACCGACCCGGCTCAGATGTTTTAGTTTCACAGTCCTTTCTAGCACCGCTCCATCTACTATGGTGAATGTATCACTAGCCACTTTAAACAATGCCACTTTATATAATGTTTACATAGATTGCATGAGTAATGTAGGGTATCACAGTGCAATCCGCTTTGTCGCCAAAGCCCCTTATACCACCCACCACTGCGACATGTATGCTCTAGTCGGCTGGCCCTCGCTACATACTCGTCGCCAGACCCACTGGCTCCAGGTCAACTACAAGTCCCTGCTAGGTAAAGCCCCGCCTTATCTCAGCTTGCTACACTCACATTAACATCTGCTAACCATGTGTATGTGACCAATACAATGTGAATGTGTAAGCAGACCAGCATGGTACAGCTCAGTAATCTGAAAAGCCTGTAACACTCCTATACTGTACACTGCATTGTAAAACACACACACACAAATCAAATCATATCAAATGTTATTTGTCACATGCTTCGAAAACAACAGGTGTGGACCAATAGTGAAATGCTTACATGCGCGGGACCTTCCCAACATTACAGAGAAAGGTAGAAAAATATTAACACGATGAGTAACGATAACTTACTATATACACTGGGTCCCAGTACTGAGTCAATGTGCAGGGGTACGAGGTCATTGAGGTAGATATGTACATATAGGTAGGGGTAAAGGGACTAGGCAGCAGGATAGATAATAAACAGTAGCAGCAGCGTTTGATGAGTCAAAAGAGTGAGTGCATAAAGGGTCAATGCAGATAATTAAATAGTTAACCAAGTAGCTACCCAGACTAACTAATTAACAGTATTTGGTTGGTTCCAGACTTCGTGCATCGGGTCCTACTTGCCGTGCGGTAGCAGAGAGAACAGTCTATGACTTGGGTGGCTGGAATCTTTTGAGACATTTTCAGGCCTTCCTCTGTTTCCATACCAAGTGGTGACACAGCCAGTCAAGATGCTCTCAATGGTGCAGCTGTAGAACCTTTGGAGGATCTGAGGACCCATGCCAAACCTTTTCAGCCTCCTGATGGGGAAGAGGCAGTGTCATGCCTTCTTCACGACTGTCTTGGTGTGTCTGGACCATGTAAATTCCGTAGTGATGTGGACACAGAGGAACTTGAAGCTCTCGACCCGCTCCACTACAGCCCTGTCGATGTGGATGGGGATGTGCTTGGCATTCTGTTTCCTGTAGTCCAGGATCAGCTCCTATCTATTGCTGACGTTGAGGGGGAGGTTGTTGGGATACGTACTTACGTACGACTGTGGGGGACGTCGTCGTCGATGCACTTATTAATGAAGCCAGTGATTGATGTGGTAAACTCTTCAATGCCATCGGATAAATCCCGGAACATATTTCAGTCTGTACTAATGAAACAGTCCTGTAGCTTAGAATCCGCTTCATCGGACCACTGGTACTTCCTGTTTGACTTTTTGCTTGTAAGCAGGAATCAGGAGGATAGAGTTATGATCAGAGGGCAAGGGAGAGCCTTGCCCTCTGATTTTTTTTGTCTCTAGTTGCACAGGTGACATACTGGTAAAAAAAATGTTTCCTGCATTGAAATCACTGGCCACGATAAGCACCGCCTCTGGGTGTTGATTTTCTTATTTGATTATGGTCCTATACAGCTCGTTGAGTGCGGTTTTAGTGCCAGCATCAGTTTGTGGTGGTAAATAGACAGCTAAGAAAAATATATATGAAAACTCTCTTGATAAATAGTATGGCCTGCAGCTTATCATGAGGTATTCTAACTAAGGCAAGCAAAAACTCAAGTCTTCCTTAATATTAGAGATTGCGCACCAGCTGTTGTTAACAGAGAGACACACCCCTCCCCCCTCATCTTACCCAAGGCTGCCGACTGGTCTTGACGATGCATGGAAAAGCCAGCGAGATGTATATTATCCATGTCCTTGTTCAGCCACGACGCCGTCAAACATAGAATTTTACAGTTCTCCAGGTCCTGTTGGTAGGATAATCTTGAACGGAACTCGTCAGGTTTGTTCTCTAGTGACTAAGTTTGCTAACAGGACAGAGGGTAGAGGCGGTTTATTATCTCGCCAACGGAACAGAAGGTAGAGGCGGTTTATTATCTCGCCAACAGGACAGAAGGTAGAGGCGGTTTATTATCTCGCCAACAGGACAGAGGGTAGAGGCAGTTTATTATCTCGCCAACGTATTTTGGATGCCGTCTCGTCTGCCTCTTTTGCGCCGTTGCTTCCTCTTTTGAGTCCCGGGCATTAGGGCCTGGTCTGGAGTAAGCAGAATACCCAGAGCTGCCGACTCGAAGCTGCCGATTGTAATCCGAGGTTATTGATCGCTCTTCTGATCTCCAGAAGTGATTTTCAGTCATAGGAAATTAATGGCGGAGACATTATGTGCACAAAAAAGTTAAGATCAGCATACTATATATTTTTTTAAATGGTAGAATTGGTCAGGAGCCTGTCAAACGGCTGCTATCCACTGCAGCGCCATCTCAGTTGACCAGGGGTACTTGCCCTTTATTTAGCCCCCTCCCACTTTTTACTTATCTCCCCTTCCCAACATTTATCCACCCCTTCTCTCAGTGACCTGGCATATGGGTATCTTTACCTTCACAGCAACATGCAGCTTGGCGGTTTTCTTGGAGGAGCCTGAGGCTTCGTACACAGTGCTGTCTACATCTACAGACATGGTAAAGACAGGAGCGTGGACCGGGCCTGACTGGGACAGCAGCTTGTACTGCAGACCTGGACGTATCTGATTCAGACGCATCAGAGCATTCATTGGTTGGTTGGTGTCTATTGCTTTGCTGTCGAGGACTGGAGGGGAGGTGGAGTAGAGAAAGAGTAAAGGAGAGACACAAGAGACAATGAGAGATAGAGAGAGAAAGGGAGATATAGAGAGAGAAAGGGAGACAGCGAGAGATAGAGAGAGAAAGGGAGACAGCGAGAGATAGGGAGAGAGATACAAGAGAGGGTAAACAAAATAACAGTGGTTGTTGTTCAATCAACAAATGTATTTTAAATACATGGTGATATTATAAATGCTTAATGACAGAACACTGTACGTGAGAAGTTGCCTTGGAGCTTTTTATTGTGCTTTTGAATATTACAAAAGTGGACCCTTGCTTCCAAAGTAGTGCTGGGCGGTATACCATATTTTACTATATACCGGTATTGATGCACGGACCGGTTTGGGTTTTGGCAAGTCGGTTAGGACATCCACTTTGTGCATGACACAAGTACCCCTGCACAATTGTTTACACACAGATTATTTCACTTATAATTCACTATATCACAATTCCAGTGGGTCAGAAGTTTACATGCACTAAGTTGACTGTGCCTTTAACCTATTAGGGAGCGGCGGCAGTGTTCGGAGGTTTGGAGAGTCTGGCATGCCCAAAGTAAAATGCCTGGTACTCAGGCCCAGAAACTAGGATATGCACATAATTAGTAGTATTGGATAGAAAACACTCTGAAGTTTCTAACACTGTTAAAATAATGTCTGTGAGTATAACAGAACTGATTTGGCAGGCGAAAACCCGAGAAAAATCCATCCGGAAAATGTGATTCTGTGAAGTGACACCTTTCCCATTGACTTGCTATTGAAAGGAGGGGATCCAGCTCCCAGATTGCAGTACCTATGGCTTCCACTAGATGTCAACAGTCTTTAGACAAGGTTTCAGGCTTTTATCTTGAATAACCAAGGAGTAAGAGATGTTCTTCATGAGGTCTCGTGAAGTGTCCTGTTATGGTTTAAGTGCGTGACAGTGAGCGCGCTCTTAGCTATATTCCGTCTGAAATATCATTGTTTCTATTCATATTAGGTATTGATTAGAAATGCTATTTGACTTGTTTCGACAAACTTTACGGGTACTTTTGGGATATTGTTTGTCTGCATGGATGAACGCCTTTGAGCAGGTGGGTTACTGAACAAAACGTGCCAACCAAACAGAGCTTTATGGATATAAAGAAGGACTTTATTGAACAAAAGGACAATTTATTGTGTAGCTGGGACCCTTGGGATTGCCATAAGATGAAGATCTTCAAAGGTAAGCAATTTACTTTATCGCAATTTCTGAGTTTTGTGACACCCCGTGCTGGTTATGTTATTATGCTAATTGAATATATACGGGGCACTGTCCTCAGACAATCCAATGTTCTGCTTTCGCCGTAAAGCCTTTTTGAAATCTGACAACGCTGTGAGATTACCAAGATTCTAAGCTTTTGAAGAGTGTGCAACACTTGTATTGTATATGAATGTTTAATATAACTACTTTTGTATTTTGAATTTGGCACTCTACATTTTTCCGGATGTTGTCGCAGGTGGGGCGCTGTCACCCCACTGCTCCCTAAGAAGTTTAACAGCTTGGAAAATTCCATAAAATGATGTCATGGCTTTAGAAGCTTCTGATAGGCTAATTGACATAATTTGAGTCAATTGGAGGTGTACCTGGAGATGTATTTCAAGGACTACCTTCGAACTCAGTGCCTCTTTGCTTGACATCATGGAAAAATCTAAAGAAATCAGCCAAGACCTCAGAAAAAAAAATTGTAGACCACCACAAGTCAGGTTCAGAGGGCAAAGGGTCCAATTTCCAAACACCTGAAGGTACCACGTTCATCTGTACAAACAATGGTACGCAAGTATAAACACCATGGGACCACGCAGTCGTCATACCGCTTAGGAAGGAGACGCGTTCTGTCTCCTAGAGATGAACGTACTTTGGTGCGAAAAGTGCAAATCAATCCCAGAACAACAGCAAAGGACCTTGTGAAGATGCTGGGGGAAACAGGTCCAAAAGTATCTATATCCACAGTAAAATAAGTCCTTTATCGACATAACTTGAAAGGCCGCTCAGCAAGGAAGAAGCCACTACTCAAAAACCGCCATAAAAAAGCCATACTACGGTTTGCAACTGCACATGGGGACTAAGATTGTACTTTTTGGAGGAATATCCTCTGGTCTGATGAAACAAAAATAGAACTGTTTGGCCATAACGACCATCGTCATGTTTGGAAGAAAAGGGGGAGGCTTGCAAGCCGAAGAACACCATCCAAAACAAGCACAGTTGGGATTCCTCATGTTGTGGGGGTGCTTTGCTGCAGGAGGGACTGGTGCACTTCAAAAAATAGATGGCGTCATGAGGAAGGAAAATTATGTGGATATATTGAAGCAACATCTCAAGACATCAGTCAGGAAGTTTAAGCTTGGTCGCAAATGGCTGGCTAGCTAACTAGCTAATAAAAGTACTGAGTCATAGCAAACGTAGCTAGCTAATTCAGCCTGATACCAGTGCTGGTGGAGGCTTAAATCAGCATGTTGTTTGTGCAACAGTATCTTCTAAATAAAAGAGGAATAGGCGAAGCATGAATATGTTGGCTATATTAATAACGATTTAATGTAGCCAAAGATTATAGGGGCCCATAGGAAACACGGAACATCACTTTGGTTTCTTAACCTGTCACAATAACTCGTCCTTGGCATTTTCATTCGTTGTCATGTCCAACACTGTATTCAAAGTGCCCACTATTATTTATATTCTAACTATAGAATTATAATAAACATTCTATTTCCATGATTCCAACAGTTCACCCAAGTGTTTTGATCTAAATCGCAATTGCAACATTTGGTTAAAATAAGGCCTAGTATTTTTGTCCATATCGTGGCAGTGTGGAAATTCTGGAAATTATTTTAGGTTGAAGTTGAATTGAACAGTATAAAACAATCCGAATAGTGAAAGACCCATTGAAATAATTTAGAATATATGTGTTGCCACCTTAGGGTCACGCACTACTCATGAAGCAAATGTAGAACTTTTATTAATCAAAAACATAAAATACCGTCAAATACCGTATGATATGATATTTTGGCCGTATCGCTCAGCCCTATTCCAAAGACCATAACGTCTGCCTAATTCTAACATAGTAGCACTACCCAACCACCAACTACTATCTCAAAACACAAAAACAGTTTGATAGAATCCTCAGGCAACAGCTTCACGTTCTGACTGTAACGTGTGGCTGTGTGCACTATTCTATTCCAGAAGCTCATTTCTAAATCTGTTTCTTTCTAACCAATCTCTTTTCCTCTAACTGGGAGGACAGGATAAGGGACAGCTGGATGGCTTAGAGAAAATATAGAAATACATAATGATTTCCAGGTGGGTTGGGTTGTATCTGCCTTCAGCGAAAGAACTAGAGATAGAGACGGGGAAAGGAAAGCCTGGTCCCAGATCAGTTTATTATAGCCTTGTCCCAGATCAGTTTATTATAGCCTGGTCCCAGATCAGTTTATTTTAGCCTGGGCCCAGATCAGTTTATTATAGCCTGGTCCCAGATCAGTTTATTATAGTCTGGTCCCAGATCAGTTTATTAGAGCCTGGTTCCAGATCAGTTTAGTATAGCCTGGTCCCAGATCAGTTTATTATAGCCTGGTCCTAGATCAGTTTATTCTGTATAGCTAACTAGAGAAACTACTGGCCGTAATTGTCCAAGAAAATATTATCATCTTATATTATCACATGGCCCAGGTCAAATGACTGAGCAAGGTCAGGGGGGCAGAGCTGACCTTTCCTCAGATTCCTCTTCATTTTCTTGATGAGGTCTTTGTCGTCCGTGGGCCCGTCCTCATAAGGCCTCTTCAGCCCGGAGCCCTCCCTGTCTGACCAGGGGTACTTCTGGGGTTTACTAGAGGGCAAAGGCTCCATCTCCAGCACCTTGTAGATCTGACCGAACGCCATCAGTCTCAGAGCGTGCTGAGAGAGAGAAAGAGAGAGCGACAAAGAGAGAGAGAGAGAGAGAGAGATGAAAGAGACTGATAGACTTAACAACAGACTAAGGAGGAAAGAGACAGACAGGAGGACAGACACAAAGAGAAAGAGACAGACAGGAGGACAGACACAAAGAGAAAGAGACAGACAGGAGGCCAGACAGACACAAAGAGAAAGAGACAGACATGAGGCCAGACAGACACAAAGAGAAAGAGACAGACAGGAGGCCAGACAGACACAAAGAGAAAGAGACAGACAGGAGGCCAGACAGACACAAAGTGAAAGAGACAGGACAACAGGAGTGTAGTCTAGTGGTAAAGCTGCCAACTCCGGACCACACATCTCCCCCTGGCGATGGGGGTTCTAGCCTTGTCTCAGCCAATCTGACAAAGCCCCTCAACCGTCTACTGTCTAGAACAGACAGTAGAAAGACAAGTCAAAGCTCCTCAACTGTCTACTGTCTAAAACAGACAGTAGAAAGACAGGTCAAAGCCCCTGAACTGTCTGTCTAAAACAGACAGTATAAATACATTTAAATAAAACAAATGGTTTTACTGTTTGTTTTGATGAACACGTACCTCTTCAGCAACAACTGCCATCACGGTTGCCAGGCGTCACTGGGTTTACTTAGCAACAGTGGCTCCAGTACTGACTCCAGGTAAATAATACAAGCAGATCATTTGAGCAGCACTTTGCTGTGGCTGAGACTAGTGGCATAGAGAAGTCATTGGGTCTTCATGGTTCACTGTATCTATGACTATGTATGGAGGGAAGTATATTGTGATGGGCAGTTTGACACCACCTGTTTGTCACTGAGAGAATGATGAAAGGAGAAGCAGCACAGACTTACCTAAGATAAAATAGATGCCTTTGGGGCTACACACACACGTCTCCTATTCTCTCTCTCTCTCTCTCTCTCTCTCTCTCTCTCTCTCTCTCTCTCTCTCTCTCTCTCTCTCTCTCTCTCTCTCTCTCTCTCTCTCTCTCTCTCTCTCTCTCTCTCTCTCTCTCTCTCTCTCTCTCTCTCTCTCTCTCTCTCTCTCTCTCTCTCTCTCTCTCTCTCTCTCTCTCTCTCTCTCTCTCTCTCTCTCTCTCTCTCTCTCTCTCTCTCCATCCTCTCTTGCTATCTTCTTTCTCTCCTCTCTCTCTCTCTCTCTATCCTCTCTCCACATCCTCTCTCCTATTCTCCCTGTCTCCTATCCTCTCTCTATCCTCTCTCTCATTTCTCTCCATCCTCTCTCTATCCTCTTTCTCGATCCTCACTCTCACTCTCATCCTCAATCGATCCTCTCTTCATCCTCTCTCTCCTTTCTCTCCTATTCTCTCTCTCTATCCTCTTTCTCGATCCTCACTCTCACCCTCACTCTCATCCTCAATCGATCCTCTCTTCATCCTCTCTCTCCTATCCTCTCTCTTATCTCGCTATCCTCTATCTCCATTCTCTCTCTCCATCCTCTTGCTATCCTCTCTCTCCATCCTCTCTCTCCATCCTCTCTCTCCATCCTCTCTCCATCCTCCCTCCTCTCTCTCCATCCTCCCGTATTCTCTCCATCTCCTATCCTCTCTCTATCCTCTCTCCATTCTCTCTCGCTCTCTATCCATCCTCTCTCTAGATCCTCTCTCTCCATCCTCTCTCTCCATCCTCTCGCTATCCTCTCTCTCTCCATCCTCTCTCTATCCTCTCTCCTATTCTCTCTCTCCTATCCTCTCTCAACCTTTCTCTTTATCCTCTCTCTATCCTCTCTCTCCATCCTATCTACCCTCTCTTCATCCTGTCTATCCTCTCTCTAGGGAGTATGCAGTGCATTCGAAAGTATTCAGACCCCTTGACTTTTTCCACATTTTGTTACATTACAGCCTTATTCTAAAATAGTTTAAGCAAAAAATGTTCCATCATCAATCTACACACAATAACCCATAATGAGAAAAATAAATAAACAGATGCGTAAGTATTCAGACCCTTTGCTATGAGACTCGAAATTGAGCTCAGGTGCATCCTGCTTTCATTGATCCACCTGTGGTAAATTCAATTGATTGGACATGATTTGGAAAGGCACACACCTGTCTATATAAGGTACCACAGCTTTCAGTGTATGTCAGAGCAAAAACCAAGCCATAAGGTCAAAGGAATTGCAGAGCTCCGAGACAGGATTGTGTTGAGGCACAGATCTGTAGAAGGGTACCAAAGCTGGCCGCCTGTCCAAATTGAGCAATCGGGGGAGAAGGACCTTGGTCAGAGAGGTGACGATGGTCACTCTGACAGAGCTCCAGAGTTCCTCTGTGGAGATGGGAGAACCTTCCAGAAGGAAAACCATCTCTGCAACACTCCACCAATCAGGCCTTTGTGGTAGGGTGGCCAGACGGAAGCCACTCCTCAGTAAAAAGCAGCAGTAAAATTAGATAAAAAAAACGGATAAAAAAAACACCTTATGGAACAGCGGGGACTGTGAAGCAACACAAACAATGGCACACACACACACACACACACACACACACACACACACACACACACACACACACACACACAGAGATCTAACATCTCTGGAGAGACCTGAAAATAGCTGTGCAGCGATGCTCCCCATCCAACCTGACAGAGCTTGAAAGGATCTGCAGAGAAGATATATACAGGTGTTGCAGTCATACAGGTTTGCCAAGCATGTTGCGTCATACCCAAGAAGACTCGAGGCTGTAATCGCTGCCAAATGTGCAACAAAGAACTGAGTAAAGGGTCTGAATACTTTTGTAAATGTGATATTTTATTTTTTATAAATTGGCAACAATTTCTAAAAACCTGTTTTTGCTTTGTCATTATGGGGTATTGTGATGTCATTATGGGGTATTGTGATGTCATTATGGGGTATCGTGTGTAGATTGATGAGGGAAAAAGTAAAGGGGTCTGAATACTTTCCCGAATGCACTTTAAATACACACAAATACTGGCGCACACACACGTCCCAGGGGTAATGAGGCAGGATTCATAGGTCGTCAAGGCAGTGGTTTTCCATGCTCATCATTAAGGTTCAGATCCTGGGTGGGAGGCGGTGAGGCTGGATTGATAAGGTATGTGTGTGTGTGTTTGTGATGCGGTCCCACTCCACTCACCACAGCCCAGAGCCCAGATAAGAGCAAGTAGCTGAGCAGAGCATCTTTAAGGGCTCTCCTCTGTCTGACAAGAGTCTAATCTCCAGGCTACAGAAGAGATAAGAGGATGGAGCCCCCCTGGCCAGCTGCTCTCAACACTAAACACTCACTGCAGACAACTACACCGAGGACTCTACCTGGACGCTATAGGTACTGGCCTCCAGGAATGACCGACTGGGTTGAAACCTAGGTCTCCTGCATGCCACAAGACTGTGTTAGCCCACTGAGCTAAAGCCTTGGGGCATTAGCACAGGGCATCAAGTCTCAGGCAAGGTTATCTATCCCGCAAGTTATAAGTGACAAGTTTCACAGGTGTGAAGTGAGGTGTTACCTGTGCATTGTAGGTGATGGCCTCAGCCTCCTCGTCTGTCATGGCCGTCAGGGTGTTGGTCAGCTCCTTCTCACATGGGTCGTGTAACCCGGGTCCTCCTGGGGGTAGGAGGGAGACATCCTTTATTCAACAGTGGCATCATCAATGTGACATCATCATCATATTCTGGTCTTTCATTACAATATCAATACAGTATCATATCGTTCCATCCTTTCCTGTGCTTTCAAAACAACAGACCCCCCTCCTTATTTCATACAGACCTCTCCCTCCTCCTCTTTATTTCATACAGACCTCCCCATCCTCCTCCTTATTTCATACAGACTTCCCCCTCCTCCTCCTTATTTCATACAGACCTCCCCATCCTCCTCCTTATTTCATACAGACTTCCCCCTCCTCCTCATTTCATACAGACCTCCCCCTCCTTATTTCATACAGACTTCCCCCTCCTCCTCCTTATTTCATACAGACTTCCCCCTCCTCCTCCTTATTTCATACAGACTTCCCCCTCCTCCTCCTTATTTCATACAGACTTCCCCCTCCTCCTTATTTCATACAGACCTCCCCATCCTCCTCCTTATTTCATACAGACTTCCCCCTCCTCCTCCTTATTTCATACAGACCTCCCCCTCCCCCTCCTTATTTCATACAGACCTCCCCCTCCTTATTTCATACAGACTTCCCCCTCCTCCTCCTTTTTTCATACAGACTTCCCCCTCCTCCTCCTTATTTCATACAGACTTCCTCCTCCTCCTCCTCCTTATTTCATACAGACTTCCCCCTCCTCCTCCTTATTTCATACAGACTTCCCCCTCCTCCTCCTTATTTCATACAGACCTCCCCCTCCTTATTTCATACAGACCTCCCCTTCCCCCTCCTTATTTCATACAGACTTCCCCCTCCTCCTCCTTATTTCATACAGACCTCCCCCCTCCTTCTCCTTATTGCCTGTTCGTCGAGGTGAACTGAATGAGCCTATGATTCCTACATCATTCAATACTAATGAGTTAGTATTAAAATATCAATATCGTAAAATATCATCAAACTGATCATCAACCGGATCATCAACCTGATCATCAACCCGGATCATTAACCTGGATCATTAACCTGATCATCAACCTGATCATCAACCCGGATCATTAACCTGATCATCAACCCGGATCATTAACCTGATCATCAACCTGATCATTAACCTGATCATCAGAAAGCATTAACAGGATTGTTGTTTTCCCATTTCTGACAGAGCGAGCGAGAGAAAGAACGAGAAAAGAGAGAGACAGAAAACCTAGAAGAGAGAGAGTGAGAGGGAGAGACTGGTAGGTACTGTACCTGGAAGCAAGATTCCCGAGGCGAGACACTCCATGACTCTACGTAGGGCTTCCCCTGCACCCAGCGGCCGGTTACACGTGGCTATGGCCTTCTCACAAATCAGCTCCAGGGGCTTGGGATGAAAGGGAGAGAGATCAAGATTAAGTTTGAGTAAGGACAGAGAGAGCAGAGCAGCTGTTAGTGACACACAAACCACTTTCTTTGTTAATGGATACATTCAAGAATACCTATATGCTGGAGTTTCTTAATTTTTCAAATGCAGTTTTTAATTTGTCTCCTTGCAACTGGGAATACGCTGGATTTGCAAACTACACCTGTACACTAGTGATGAGCGGGTTGACTCATAACCCGCAGTCCCCACGGTTATATAGGCAGGTTTAGTCATAACCCGCAGTCCCCACGGTTATATCAGCAGGTTTACTCATAACCCGCAGTCCCCGCGGTTATATCTGCGGGTTTACTCATAACCCGCAGTCCCCGCGGTTATATCTGCGGGTTTACTCATAACCCGCAGTCCCCACGGTTATATCTGCGGGTTTACTCATAACCCGCAGTCCCCACGGTTATATAGGCGGGTTTACTCATAACCCGCAGTCCCCACGGTTATATCCACGGGGCAGGCGGGTTTAGGGTCATGAATTATTGTGTGGATGGAGGGCGGGTGGGTGGCGGGTTGAATAAAGAGAAAACAATGCCTTTAAAAACATAATGTATACATTTTGTGTTAATTTATATCTATAAGCTACATTGAGGTTTTTCTTTCATTAATTTAAGTTATTTGTCATAAGTGCGTAAGCCTAAACTTTAGGGCCCAACTGTATGTTCGCCAAATGGCCTACACGCTAATCACCAAATAGCCTACACGCTAATCACCAAATAGCCTACACGCTAATTACCAAATAGCCTACACGCTAATCACCAAATAGCCTACACGCTAATCACCAAATAGCCTACACGCTAATCACCAAATAGCCTACACGCTAATCACCAAATAGCCTACACGCTAATCACCAAATAGCCTACACGCTAATCACCAAATAGCCTACACGCTAATCACCAAATAGCCTACACGCTAATCATCAAATAGCCTACACGCTAATCACCAAATAGCCTACACGCTAATCACCAAATAGCCTACACGCTAATCACCAAATAGCCTACACGCTAATCACCAAATAGCCTACACGCCAATCACCAAATAGTCTACACGCCAATCACCAAATAGTCTACACGCCAATCACCAAATAGCCTACACGCTAATCACCAAATAGCCTACACGCTAATCACCAAATAGCCTACAAGCTAATCACCAAATAGCCTACACGCTAATCACCAAATAGCCTACACGCCAATCACCAAATAGCCTACACACTAATCACCAAACGCTTTTGGGAACGGGCAGAAAAAGTTAACGTAGATCCATGGAAGCAAAAAGGACAATGTTGGAATTTAATTCAATGAGAGAAAACCTGTAAAATGTAGAGTTGAAAATAAAGAGGGAAGGACCAGAAAGTAATGTTTGGGAAATATTTGGTGAAGTGGTAAGAGGATGATAACAGTGCCAGCTGTGTTATGTGTGATGATTGTGAGGCGCTATACTAATTCGACAGTCAAAAGATGGACTTCAAAAGACCTATGGCACATCAAGGGAACTGTAGCCTACTGCTCAGATGGGTAAAATGGAAAGTGAAATCTGGACACTGACTGTAGGTCTATAACCTCTCACATTGCCTTAACATTGACTCCTGCAGAATTAAACATTTCTTGCAGTAAAATGATACACCAAATGTAGGCAACATTTTACTGGGGAACAGGAGTCTAGAAATATTATTAATTTATTTCAGCATCTTGAGAGAACGTGAATGGTCAGTTAGATACCGTCTGTAGAGGTGCTATATTTATCAGCATCATAAAAGCTGATAGTATTTCAACCACATTAAATATGCATCCAAGCAGAACTGAAATCTTGTCATTTTTCTAATTTTGTACAGAAAATCTTTCCAGTTTTTTAAGGTGCATTTTCTCCCCGATCCCTAAATGTCTTGTAAACATTTTCTCCTCCGGTTCATAAACGTCTTGTAAACATTTTCTCCCCGGTCCCTAAACGTCTTGTAAACATTTTCTCCTCCGGTTCATAAACGTCTTGTAAACATTTTCTCCTCCGGTCCCTAAACGTCTTGTAAACATTTTCTCCCCGGTCCCTAAACATCTTGTAAACATTTTCTCCTCCGGTCCCTAAACGTCTTGTAAACATTTTCTCCCGGTCCCTAAACGTCTTTGCTCCGAGAAAGAAGCAGGGATGACAGAGAACTTTACCGATGTCAACTAACAGCATTCATTCTATCGATTTATGACATTATTCTGGTGAGAAAAGGTTTATTTAGTCTTCTAGGGCATCATATAATGACAGAAGAGACGCTGCATCTACAGTATCTAATTATAGATAAGTTGACTAACCAATAGTCTACCAAAATGCTGGAAATTATAAGCAGAAACGTATCTAAATCAGGCAAAGAAAATGGTGCATCCCACCTCAAAAAATTGTTCCGCCGTCTCTGACTAGCCTACAGCGCATTTTCTATATTTGCTGGTTAGGGTCGGGCGCAGGCCTCAGATTTCCACATGTAGTCAGGCGGTTGTGGATGGGTTATTAGCAAATTCCGGGTGGGTGAATAAACCAGCTGAGCCGCGCACCACTACTGTACCCCTTTCAACTGTGCAGACTGTGACAGACTTTGTACAGACAGACTCACCCATCCTTTGAGTGGTTCCCAGGCTGGCAGTCTATTGCTCATGTCTCTCAGGATCCTGAGGATGATGACACACGACTTCAAGCCATTTACTCTGGCCTGAGAGGGAGAGGAGGTAACAACGATATGAGTACTACTGTATAATGTCAGTAAATGAAACGTTAGTAAATGGAGCTGAATAGCCTGGAACTAAGTTGTGGTTTTTGTTGCTTTGTTTAGTTGAGAGTAGTAGAAAAAGGTTTACAATTATGACAGTCAGGCAGGGTTCAGAACAACCAAATGAAAGGTAAGCATGGACAATTATGACAGTCAGGCAGGTTTCAGAACAGACTAATGAAAGGTAAGCATGGACAATTATGACAGTCAGGCAGGTTTCATGACAGTCAAAAGAAAGGTAAGCACTGACAGAGCACGATTGAGAGATTAAATGAATGATTTTTTGCATGAGAGAAATTGATTGTTTTATCATATTTTGTCAGTCAGGAAGGTTTCAGAACAACCAAAAGTAACAATTGCTTTTGTAGCCTTACAATACTCTCCCTCTCTCTCTCGGCTATTGCACTACACAGAGCACGATTGAGAGATTAAATTAATGAGTCATTTTTGTATGAGAGAAATTGATTGTTTTATCATATGAATGTTTTCAATTATAGTTTGCAGATAGCTGCCATTTCAAATAAATTATATATTTTGATTCATTTGATTGATTCAATTGATTATTTTTATTCATTCATGTTCCTATGATCATAAGGTTACAATAACAATGGAGAGGTTAAGTAGAACTGAGAGCCAACCTGGAACCATTTGGCATGTCGCAGAGCCGCCAGGGCCACCAGGCATCTGTGCCTGTCCAGCATGTCTGCAGGGTCGGACTGCTCAACACCCTCCACTGGTGAAATAAGAATGGGATATATATATATATATATATATATATACACTACCGTTCAAAAGTTTGGGTTCACTTAGAAATGTCCTTGTTTTTTGTCCATTAAAATAATATCAAATTGATCAGAAATAGTGTAGACATTGTTAATGTTGTAAATTACAGTGAAGAGGCGACTACGGGATGCTGGCCTTCTAGGCAGAGTTGCAAAGAAAAAGCCATATCTCAGACTAGCCAATAAAAATAAAAGATTAAGATGGGCAAAAAGAACACAGACACTGGACAGATGAACTCTGCCTAGAAGGCCAGCATCCCAGAGTCGCCTCTTCACTGTTGATGTTGTTTTGCGGGTACTATTTAATGAAGCTGCCAGTTGAGGAATTGTGAGGCATCTGTTTCTCAAACTAGACACTCTAATGTACTTGTCCTCTTGCTCAGTTGTGCACTGGGGCCTCCCACTCCTCTTTCTGTTCTGGTTAGAGGCAGTTTGTTGTATGGAATAGCCTTCATTTCTCAGAACAATAATAGACTGACGAGTTTCAGAAGAAAGATCTTTGTTTCTGGCCATTTTGAGCCTGTAATCAAACCTACAAATGCTGATGCTCCAGATACTCAACTAGCCTAAGAAAGCTCGGTTTTATTGTATCTTTAATCAGAACAACAGTTTTCAGCTGTGCTAACATAATTGCAAAAGGATTTTCTAATGATCAATTAGCCTTTTGAAATTATAAACTTGGATTAGCTAACACAACGTGATGGTTGCTGATAATGGGCCTCTGTACGCCTATGTAGATATTCCATAAAAAGTCTGCCGTTTCCAGCTACAATAGTCATTTACAACATTAACAATGTCTACACTCTATTTCTGATCCATTTAAAGTTATTTTAATGGACAAAAAAATTGCTTTTCTTTAAAAAACAAGGACATTTCTAAGTGACCCCAAACCTTTGAACGGTAGTGTACATACAACATAAAGTGGAACAGAAGTGTGTGTTTGAGATCGACTATATTGCAGTCGGCGACGGACTGAATACTGACTACTCGTTGTAGAACAGTCAGTCTGCACTCGCCAACTGCAATGTAGTCAATCTCAAACGCGCCCAGACTCACATACATTCCTAATCCCAAATCAAACCATATCTCAAACACATTTGATCTAAGAGAATTGGAGAGATGTAGGTTTCGTCTGGGATGCAAGGCTATGGTTATTATGATAAGACAAAAGCACTTGAACAATGTTTATCTTACATTGTTATCTCCTTACTACCAGAACATTAGTCTTTCTCTGTGTGATGTACTGGTTTTATTTGTTGGCCTCTGTTCTGTGTGAGTGAGTGAGTGAATCAGTCTGTCTGTCTATTTGTACTGTCTGTCTGTCTGTCTATTTGTACTGTCTGTCTGTCTGTCTATTTGTACTGTCTGTCTGTCTGTCTGTCTGTCTGTACTGTCTGTCTGTCTGTACTTCCTCTGAACAGGGAAGAAGAGGGGAAATATCAGCAAAACTCTCTTTACTCAACATTCCAGAGAAACTGGCCTTATAGCTAAATGAGTGCAGAGCAGGGTAAAACTGTATTATACTATCAGCAGCATCTGCTCTGCTTGTCCTACTGTAGCCACTCCAGTACAGACCTACTTTTCTGTATTCATTAGCCCTACTGTATCTTCTTACTTTCCTGTATTCATTAGCCCTACTGTATCCTCTTACTTTTCTGTATTCATTAGCCCTACTGTATCCTCTTACTTTTCTGTATTCATTAGCCCTACTGTATCCTCTTACTTTTATGTATTCATTAGCCCTACTGTATCCTCTTACTTTTATGTATTCATTAGCCCCTACTGTATCCTCTTACTGTTCTTTATTCATTAGCCCTACTGTATCCTCTTACTTTTCTGTATTCATTAGCCCTACTGTATCCTCTTACCTTCTGTATTCATTAGCCCTACTGTATCCTCTTACTTTTCTGTATTCATTAGCCCTACTGTATCCTCTTACTGTTCTTTATTCATTAGCCCTACTGTATCCTCTTACTTTTATGTATTCATTAGCCCTACTGTATCCTCTTACTTTTATGTATTCATTAGCCCTACTGTATCCTCTTACTTTTCTGTATTCATTAGCCTTACTGTATCTTCTTACTTTTCTGTATTCATTAGCCCTACTGTATCCTCTTACCTTCTGTATTCATTAGCCCTACTGTATCCTCTTACCTTCTGTATTCATTAGTCCTACTGTATCCTCTTACTTTTCTGTATTCCTCAGGCCTACTGTATCCTCTTACTTTTCTGTATTCATTAGGTTCACACTGTATCCTCTTACTTTTCTGTATTCATTAGTCTTACGGTATCCTCTTGCGTATCTCTAGCTCTGCCGCAGCTACTGCACTGTAACATCACCGCTGTCCTCTGTGAGGTGTGACTGGACAATAGCTTATCATCTCTACATGGGGCTACTCAAGCCTTTACACAGGTTCATTTCACTCATTTTTCTATTCTCCTAGTCTCTCTCTCCACCTCTCATCATCTCTCCTCAGTCAGATCCCTCTACCTCAGCTCCTCACTGAGCTCCTGCTGGTTATGAATGAATGGCAGTGCTGTAAATTGATACATTCTGCACCGTAATATCTATCTTTTAATTTTTTATCCACAGATTGGGAGTCAATATAACTAGTGTTATATTATTTATTGACTGACTATGGCTTTCATTTTAAGTGAATTCCTGAACCTGTGACCAGAAACAAGCTACATAAGGGCAATACCATGAATACATGCTGCCTATCTACCTTAATAGAATTTAAAGCAGAAGTGCATTCATATCTATCAATCTATTTAAATGGAGTGGCTCTCAATGCAGCGTGTCATCCAGAGTGGGCAACATTAAACCCTTGAATTTGTCATGTTCTTTCAGCTGAGTACAGACAGAACTAGGACTGATGGTCGGTTCATAGACATTACCATCCAAAGTGGCAAGGCACGGCAGGCGATATTACACCCTTAGACCTAAATGTCTGTTGAGACCAAACCAATCACATTGTTTCCATCTTCATATCAATCGTGCCTCACTTTCTAATCAATGCATCGGTATTTGACCCTGGAAATGTCTGTGTTCTTTCAGCTGTGTACAGGCTGTGTACACTAAAGCCACAATGTGTACAGACAGCCTGGGTTCATACCAATTGCTGTGATGAGTTCCCGTTGCCAATGAGTTGCTGTGTAATATTGAGCCGTTCCTCACTGGGACAGGGTCCCTGACCCGTCTGTCGCTTGCTAGAAATATGTTGGGTACGAGAAGGGCTTGTCGTTCACTGTGATCTACAGCCGTACCCGTATCAACTCTTATTTAGACCTTACTGTTGAGCAGGATGGAGAGGCAACACGATGGATGGCTCCGGGATTGATTTGTCGGGTCTAGATTATTCCCTCCCTCCCTTTGGAATTTGAATTTTGTTTACTTTCGGAATTGACTGGAATTGAAATGGATTTTAACCCCAACCCTGTCTCTCATCCAATCTCATATTGCTTAGTCAGAGTTAGTGAGGGCCTGTTAAGTTAGCCATGCAGCTGTTTAGTTAGCCCTGCAGCTGTTTAGTTAGCCCCGTAGCTGTTTAGTTAGCCCTGTAGCTGTTTAGTTAGCCCTGTAGCTGTTTAGTTAGCCCTGTAGCTGTTTAGTTAGTCCTGTAGCTGTTTAGTTAGCCATGTAGCTGTTTAGTTAGCCCTGTAGCTGTTTAGTTAGCCATGTAGCTGTTTATGTAGCTGTTTAATTAGCCCTGCGGCTGTTTAGTTAGCCCTGCGGCTGTTTAGTTAGCCCTGCGGCTGTTTAGTTAGCCCTGCGGCTGTTTAGTTAGCCCCGTAGCTGTTTAGTTAGCCCTGTAGCTGTTTATGTAGCTGTTTAGTTAGCCCTGTAGCTGTTTATGTAGCTGTTTAGTTAGCCCTGCGGCTGTTTAGTTAGCCCTGCGGCTGTTTAGTTAGCCCTGCGGCTGTTTAGTTAGCCCTGTAGCTGTGTTTAGTTAGCCCTGTAGCTGTTTAGTTAGCCCTGTAGCAGTTTAGTTAGCCCTGTGAAAGTTTAGTTAGCCCTGCGGCTGTTTAGTTAGCCCTGCGGCTGTTTCGTTAGCCCTGCGGCTGTTTAGTTAGCCCCGTAGCTGTTTAGTTAGCCCTGTAGCTGTTTATGTAGCTGTTTAGTTAGCCCTGTAGCTGTTTATGTAGCTGTTTAGTTAGCCCTGTAGCTGTTTCGTTAGCCCTGCGGCTGGTAGGTTAGCCCTGCGGCTGTTTAGTTAGCCCTATAGCTGTTTAGTTATCCTTGCAGCTGTTTAGTTAGCCCTGTAGCTGTTTAGTTAGCCCTGTAGCTGTTTAGTTAGCCCTGTAGCTGTTTAGTTATCCATGCAGCTGGTTAGTTAGCCCTGTAGCTGTTTAGTTAGCCCTGTAGCTGTTTAGTTAGCCCTGTAGCTGTTTAGTTAGCCCTGTAGCTGTTTAGTTAGTCCTGTAGCTGTTTAGTTAGCCATGTAGCTGTTTATGTAGCTGTTTAATTAGCCCTGTGGCTGTTAGTTAGCCCTGCGGCTGTTTAGTTAGCCCTGCGGCTGTTTAGTTAGCCCTGCGGCTGTTTAGTTAGCCCTGCGGCTGTTTAGTTAGTCCTGCAGCTGTTTAGTTAGCCCTGTAGCTGTTTAGTTAGTCCTGTAGCTGTTTAGTTAGTCCTGTAGCTGTTTAGTTAGCCATGTAGCTGTTTAGTTAGCCCATTAGCTGTTTATGTAGCTGTTTAGTAAGCCCTGTAGCTGTTTAGTTAGCCCTGTAGCTGTTTATGTAGCTGTTTAGCTAGCCCTGTAGCTGTTTATGTAGCTGTTTAGTTAGCCCTGTAGCTGTTTCGTTAGCCCTGCGGCTGGTAGGTTAGCCCTGCGGCTGTTTAGTTAGCCCTGCGGCTGTTTAGTTAGCCCCGTAGCTGTTTAGTTAGCCCAGTAGCTGTTTAGTTAGCCCTGTAGCTTTTTAGTTAGTCCTGTAGCTGTTTAGTTAGCCATGTAGCTATTTAGTTAGCCCTGTAGCTGTTTAGTTAGCCCCGTAGCTGTTTAGTTATCCTTGCAGCTGTTTAGTTAGACCTGTAGCTGTTTAGTTAGCCCTGCAACTGTGTTTAGTTAGCCCTGCAGCTGTGTTTAGTTAGCCCTGTAGCTGTTTAGTTAGCCATGCAGCTGTTTAGTTAGCCCTGTAGCTGTTTAGTTATCCTTGCAGCTGTGTTTAGTTAGTCCTGCGGCTGTGTTTAGTTAGCCCTGTACCTGTTTAGTTAGCCCTGTAGCTGTTTAGTTAGCCCTGTAGCTGTTTAGTTAGCCCTGCGGCTGTGTTTAGTTAGCCCTGCGGCTGTGTTTAGTTAGCCCTGTAGCAGTTTAGTTAGCCCTGCGGCTGTTTAGTTAGCCCTGCGGCTGTTTAGTTAGCCCCGTAGCTGTTTAGTTAGCCCTGTAGCTGTTTATGTAGCTGTTTAGTTAGCCCTGTAGCTGTTTATGTAGCTGTTTAGTTAGCCCTGTAGCTGTTTCGTTAGCCCTGCGGCTGGTAGGTTAGCCCTGCGGCTGGTAGGTTAGCCCTATAGCTGTTTAGTTATCCTTGCAGCTGTTTAGTTAGCCCTGTAGCTGTTTAGTTAGCCCTGTAGCTGTTTAGTTAGCCCTGTAGCTGTTTAGTTATCCTTGCAGCTGGTTAGTTAGCCCTGTAGCTGTTTAGTTAGCCCTGTAGCTGTTTAGTTAGTCCTGTAGCTGTTTAGTTAGCCATGTAGCTGTTTATGTAGCTGTTTAGTTAGCCCTGTGGCTGTTAGTTAGCCCTGTGGCTGTTTAGTTAGCCCTGCGGCTGTTTAGTTAGCCCTGCGGCTGTTTAGTTAGCCCTGTAGCTGTTTAGTTAGTCCTGTAGCTGTTTAGTTAGTCCTGTAGCTGTTTAGTTAGCCATGTAGCTGTTTAGTTAGCCCTGTAGCTGTTTATGTAGCTGTTTAGTAAGCCCTGTAGCTGTTTAGTTAGCCCTGTAGCTGTTTATGTAGCTGTTTAGCTAGCCCTGTAGCTGTTTATGTAGCTGTTTAGTTAGCCCTGTAGCTGTTTCGTTAGCCCTGCGGCTGGTAGGTTAGCCCTGCGGCTGTTTAGTTAGCCCTGCGGCTGTTTAGTTAGCCCTGCGGCTGTTTAGTTAGCCCCGTAGCTGTTTAGTTAGCCCCGTAGCTGTTTAGTTAGCCCTGTAGCTGTTTAGTTAGTCCTGTAGCTGTTTAGTTAGCCATGTAGCTATTTAGTTAGCCCTGTAGCTGTTTAGTTAGTCCTGTAGCTGTTTAGTTAGCCATGTAGCTGTTTATGTAGCTGTTTAGTTAGCCCCGTAGCTGTTTAGTTATCCTTGCAGCTGTTTAGTTAGACCTGTAGCTGTTTAGTTAGCCCTGCAACTGTGTTTAGTTAGCCCTGCAGCTGTGTTTAGTTAGCCCTGTAGCTGTTTAGTTAGCCATGCAGCTGTTTAGTTAGCCATGCAGCTGTTTAGTTAGCCATGCAGCTGTTTAGTTATCCTTGCAGCTGTGTTTAGTTAGCCCTGCGGCTGTGTTTAGTTAGCCCTGTAGCTGTTTAGTTAGCCCTGTAGCTGTTTAGTTATCCTTGCAGCTGTGTTTAGTTAGCCCTGCAGCTGTTTAGATAGCCCTGTAGCTGTTAAGTTATCCTTGCAGCTGTGTTTAGTTAGCCCTGCAGCTGTTTAGTTAGCCCTGCAGCTGTGTTTAGTTAGCCCTGCAGCTGTGTTTAGTTAGCCCTGTAGCTGTTTAGTTATCCTTGCAGCGGTGTTTAGTTAGCCCTGCAGCTGTTTAGTTAGCCCTGTAGCTGTTTAGTTAGCCCTGTAGCTGTTTAGTTATCCTTGCAGCTGTGTTTAGTTAGCCCTGCAGCTGTTTAGTTAGCCCTGCAGCTGTTTAGTTAGCCCTGTAGCTGTTTAGTTATCCTTGCAGCTGTGTTTAGTTAGCCCTGCAGCTGTTTAGTTAGCCCTGCAGCTGTGTTTAGTTAGCCCTGCGGCTGTGTTTAGTTAGCCCTGCGGCTGTGTTTAGTTAGCCCTGCGGCTGTGTTTAGTCAGCCCTGTGGCTGTGTTTAGTTAGCCCTGCGGCTGTTTAGTTAGCCCTGCAGCTGTGTTTAGTTAGCCCTGCGGCTGTGTTTAGTTAGCCCTGCGGCTGTGTTTAGTTAGCTCTGCGGCTGTGTTTAGTTAGCCCTGTGGCTGTGTTTAGTTAGCCCTGTGGCTGTTTAGTTAGCCCTGCGGCTGTTTAGTTAGCCCTGCGGCTGTTTAGTTAGCGCTGCGGCTGTTAGTTAGCCCTGCGGCTGTTTAGTTAGCCCTGTAGCTGTTTAGTTAGCCCTGTAGCTGTTTAGTTATCCCTGTAGCTGTTTAGTTAGCCATGTAGCTGTTAAATTAGCCCTGTAGCTGTTTATGTAGCTGTTTAGTTAGCCCTGTAGCTGTTTATGTAGCTGTTTCGTTAGCCCTGTAGCTGTTTCGTTAGCCCTACGGCTGTTTAGTTAGCCCTGCGGCTGTTTAGTTAGCCCCGCGGCTGTTTAGTTAGCTTCCGCGGCTGTTTAGTTAGCCCCGTGGCTGTTTAGTTAGCCCCGTAGCTGTTTAGTTATCCTTGCAGCTGTTTAGTTAGCCCTGCAGCTGTTTAGTTAGCCCTGTAGCTGTTTATGTAGCTGTTTAGTTAGCCCTGTAGCTGTTCATGTAGCTGTTTAGTTAGCCCTGTAGCTGTTTAGTTAGCCCTGTAGCTGTTTAGTTAGCCCTGCAGCTGTTTAGTTAGCCCTGCAGCTGTTTAGTTAGCCCTGTAGCTGTTTAGTTAGCCCTGCAGCTGTTTAGTTAGTCCTGTAGCTGTTTAGTTAGCCCTGCAGCTGTTTAGTTAGTCCTGTAGCTGTTTAGTTAGCCCTGTAGCTGTTTAGTTAGTCCTGTAGCTGTTTAGTTATCCCTGTAGCTGTTTAGTTAGTCCTGTAGCTGTTTAGTTAGCCCTGTAGCTGTTTAGTTAGCCCTGACATAGAGGCCCAAGGATGTTTACATGCCAGTGTAGCCATGCTGTTGACAACATTACATGCTACAGGGCAGCTGAGGCAGCATAGTAGGGTGAAGAATCAATATGACTGCCACTAAACATCTACCACTTTTCTTTTGGCTTGCAGGAAGACATGGCAACACCGATTTGAGTTTACATGAGCCTTGAGCCTTATATGGCTCAGACTGTGTGCGTGTTTGCGTTCGTGCGCCTGTCTTTTTGGTTTTAACAAGAAGTAGTGTCTTATGCATGCATTGTCTCCCCAAGGTGGAGGAATACAGGCTCAGGGAGGAGCAGGGAACATGGATATATCCACTGATCAAGCTTACTGTGTCCCAGAGGAGCACTGCTAACAACACTGCTGCTGCTTGACACACACACCCCTTTGTATTTCTCTTCCCCCTACCCCCAATTCACTACCTCAGTTGGAGGGGGGAAGAGACAACAGACAAACATAAACAGGAAAACAGAAGCTAGGTTTTACACAGACGTGAGTGTGGTACCTTGTTCATCCGTGGTACCTTGTTCATCTGTGTCGCTGTCTTCTCTCATCTGTGGGGAGCTGAGGGTGACCTTCAGGGTGAGTTTGGGCGCCGTCGTGCTACACACCAAGATGGCCGCCTCTGGCACGCATCGGTGCACCTCGTACTTCTCCTCTGTTAGCTTCTATTAGGGGTCAGAGTTCAATCACAGAGGTCAGGGGTTAAAGGTCATAGCCAGGATAAACTGTACTTGAACGTTGACTAGGTCATCTCAGTCCAGGCTGTGAAAGCCATCAAGAGCAAGCCCATTCACCAACACCACATTACAAACACAAGCACTTGTGCGTGCACTCACATACTTACGTACAGACACTTACAGACAATGCATTTACAAAACAGATTATAATAAGAGAGGGAGAGAGGGGGAGAACAAAAGAGAAAGAAAAAAAATATATACTGATTTGGAGGCTGAAAGCTAGTTCTAATGTGGAGACTGAAAGCTAGTTCTGGTGTGGAGGCTGAAAGCTAGTTCTGACGTGGAGGCTGAAAGCTAGTTCTGACGTGGAGGCTGAAAGCTAGTTCTGACGTGGAGGCTGAAAGCTAGTTCTGACGTGGTGGAGGCTGAAAGCTAGTTCTAAAGTGGTGAAGGCTGAAAGCTAGTTCTGACGTGGTGGAGGCTGAAAGCTAGTTCTGACATGGAGGCTGAAAGCTAGTTCTAAAGTGGTGGAGGCTGAAAGCTAGTTCTGACGTGGAGGCTGAGAGCTAGTTCTAAAGTGGTGGAGGATGAAAGCTAGTTCTGATGTGGAGGCTGAAAGCTAGTTCTAAAGTGGTGGAGGCTGAAAGCTAGTTCTGTTGTTGAGGCTGAATGTTAGTTCTAAAGCGGTGGAGGATGAAAGCTAGTTCTGATGTGGAGGCTGAAAGCTAGTTCTAAAGCGGTGGAGGCTGAAAGCTAGTTCTGACGTGGAGGCTGAAAGCTAGTTCTAAAGTGGTAGAGGCTGAAAGCTAGTTCTGCTGTGGAGGCTGAAAGCTAGTTCTAACGTGGTGGAGGCTGAAAGCTAGTTCTGACGTGGAGGCTGAAAGCTAGTTCTAAAGTGGTGGAGGCTGAAAGCTAGTTCTGACGTGGAGGCTGAGAGCTAGTTCTAAAGTGGTGGAGGATGAAAGCTAGTTCTGATGTGGAGCCTGAAAGCTAGTTCTAAAGTTGTGGAGGCTGAAAGCTAGTTCTGTTGTTGAGGCTGAATGTTAGTTCTAAAGCGGTGGAGGATGAAAGCTAGTTCTGATGTGGAGGCTGAAAGCTAGTTCTAAAGCGGTGGAGGCTGAAAGCTAGTTCTGACGTGGAGGCTGAAAGCTAGTTCTAAAGTGGTAGAGGCTGAAAGCTAATTCTGCTGTGGAGGCTGAAAGCTAGTTCTAACGTGGTGGAGGCTGAAAGCTAGTTCTGGTGTGGAGGCTGAAAGCTAGTTCTGACGTGGAGGCTGAAAGCTAGTTCTGATGTGGAGGCTGAAAGCTAGTTCTAACGTGGTGGAGGCTGAAAGCTAGTTCTAACGTGGTGGAGGCTGAAAGCTAGTTCTGATGTGGAGGCTGAAAGCTAGTTCTGGTGTGGAGGCTGAAAGCTAGTGCTGGTGTGGAGGCTGAAACTAGATCTGATGTGGAGGCTGTAAGCTAGTTCTGGTGTGGAGGCTGAAACTAGATCTGATGTGGAGGCTGTAAGCTAGTTCTGGTGTGGAGGCTGAAACTAGTTCTGGTGTGGAGGCTGAAAGCTAGTTCTGGTGTGGAGGCTGAAAGCTAGTTCTGACGTGGAGGCTGAAAGCTAGTTCTAAAGTGGTGGAGGCTGAAAGCTAGTTCTAACGTGGTGGAGGATGAAAGCTAGTTCTGGTGTGGAGGCTGAAAGCTCGTTCTGGTGTGGAAGCTGAAAGCTAGTTCTAACGTGGTGGAGGCTGAAAGCTAGTTCTAAAGTGGTGGAGGCTGAAAGCTAGTTCTGGTGTGGAGGCTGAAAGCTAGTTCTAACGTGGTGGAGGCTGAAAGCTAGTTCTGATGTGGAGGCTGAAAGCCAGTTCTGGTGTGGAGGCTGAAACTAGTTCTGATGTGGAGGCTGAAAGCTAGTTCTGGTGTGGAGGCTGAAACTAGTTCTGGTGTGGAGGCTGAAACTAGTTCTGGTGTGGAGGCTGAAAGCTAGTTCTAACGTGGTGGAGGCTGAAAGCTAGTTCTGATGTGGAGGTTGAAAGCTAGTTCTGGTGTGGAGGCTGAAAGCTAGTTCTAAAGTGGTGGAGGCTGAAAGCTAGTTCTGATGTGGAGGCTGAAAGCTAGTTCTGGTGTGGAGGCTGAAACTAGTTCTGGTGTGGAGGCTGAAAGCTAGTTCTAACGTGGTGGAGGCTGAAAGCTAGTTCTGGTGTGGAGGCTGAAACTAGTTCTGGTGTGGAGGCTGAAAGCTAGTTCTAACGTGGTGGAGGCTGAAAGCTAGTTCTGATGTGGAGGTTGAAAGCTAGTTCTGGTGTGGAGGCTGAAAGCTAGTTCTAAAGTGGTGGAGGCTGAAAGCTAGTTCTGATGTGGAGGTTGAAAGCTAGTTCTGGTGTGGAGGCTGAAAGCTAGTTCTAAAGTGGTGGAGGCTGAAAGCTAGTTCTGATGTGGAGGTTGAAAGCTAGTTCTGGTGTGGAGGCTGAAAGCTAGTTCTAAAGTGGTGGAGGTAGTTCTGTCGCTATTAATTCCACACACACAGATACGATGTGTGTCTCCTTTTTATGCATCTTCCCTAATACACACTCACTCTCACAGTTACGATGTGTGTGCCAGCCCTTTTTTATTAATTCTCTCCTCATATAAGGGAAATAAATTACCACTGGCCCCAGTGATCCGGCTTAAGATCAGATTATGAATTTTAGAGTGTCAGCAGCACTCAGACAGCCACAAACACATGGATACACACACACACACACACACACAGGCACACACACACTACCAACAATACATAAAAACAGACACACACATGGTATCCTAGTGTATTCAGTCTTTCTCTCTTTACACTGTATCCTAGTGTATTCAGTCTTCTCTCTTTATGCTGTATCCTAGTGTATTCAGTCTTTCTCTCTTTATGCTGTATCCTAGTGCAAATAAAAAGTAACAGTCAGTATCTGGTGTGGCCACCAGCTGCATTAAGTACTGCAGTGCATCTCCTCCTCATGGACTGCCTCAGATTTGCCAGTTCTTGCTGTGAGATGTTACTCCACTCTTCCACCAAGGCACCTGCAAGTTCCCGGACATTTCTGGGGGGAATGGCCCTAGCCCTCACCCTCCGATCCAACAGGTCCCAGACGTGCTCAATGGGATTGAGATCCGGGCTCTTCGCTGGCCACGGCAGAACACTGACATTCCTGTCTTGCAGGAAATCACGCACAGAACGAGCAGTATGGCTGGTGGCATTGCCTGCAATGACAACAATCTCAGTCCGATGATGCTGTGACACACCGCCCCAGACCATGATGGACCCTCCACCTCGATCCCGCTGCAGAGTACAGGCCTCGGTGTAACGCTCATTCCTTCGATGATAAATGCGAATCCGACCATCACCCTTGGTGAGACAAAACCACGACTCGTCAGTGAAGACTCACTTTTTACCAGTCCTGTCTGGTCCAGCAACGATGGGTTTGTGCCCATAGGCGACATTGTTGCCGGTGAGGACCTACCTTACAACAGGCCTACAAGCCCACTAGGCTACCTGCTGCCCCGGTCTTAACGACCGTTCCACAGGTGCATGTTCATTAATTGTTTATGGTTCATTGAACAAGCATGGGAAACAGTGTTTAAACCCTTTACAATGAAGTTACTTGGATATTTATGAATTATCTTTGAAAGACAGGGTGCTGAAAAAGAGACGTTACTTTTTTTGCTGAATTTATAAGACAGGTCCTATAAGACAGGTTCTATAAGACAGTTCCTTATAAGACAGGTTCTATAAGACAGGTCCTATAAGACAGGTTCGATAAGACAGTTCCTTATAAGACAGGTCCTATAAGACAGGTTCTATAAGACAGTTCCTTATAAGACAGGTCCTATAAGACAGGTCCTATAAGACAGTTCCTTATAAGACAGGTCATATAAGACAGGTTCTATAAGACAGGTCCTATAAGACAGGTTCTATAAGACAGGTTCTATAAGACAGGTCCTATAAGACAGGTTCGATAAGACAGTTCCTTATAAGACAGGTCCTATAAGACAGGTCCTATAAGACAGGTCCTATAAGACAGGTCCTATAAGACAGTTCCTTATAAGACAGGTTCTATAAGACAGGTCCTATAAGAAAGGTTCTATAAGACAGGTCCTATAAGACAGGTTCTATAAGACAGTTCCTTATAAGACAGGTCCTATAGGAGCAGCATCCTGATAAGACAGTTTCCTTGGCAAGACAGGCCTATAAGGCAGGTTCTATAAGACAGGTCCTATAAGACAGGTCCTATAAGACAGGTCCTATAAGACAGGTCCTATAAGACAGGTTCTATAAGACAGGTCCTTATAAGACAGGTCCTATAAGACAGGTCCTATAAGACAGTTCCTTATAAGACAGGTCCTATAAGACAGGTTCTATAAGACAGGTCCTATAAGACAGGTTCTATAAGACAGGTCCTATAAGACAGGTTCTATAAGACAGGTCCTATAAGACAGGTTCTATAAGACAGTTCCTTATAAGACAGGTCCTATAAGACAGGTCCTATAAGAAAGGTTCTATAAGACAGGTCCTATAAGACAGGTCCTATAAGACAGGTTCTATAAGACAGTTCCTTATAAGACAGGTCCTATAAGACAGGTCCTATAAGACAGTTCCTTATAAGACAGGTCCTATAAGACAGGTTCTATAAGACAGGTCCTATAAGAAAGGTTCTATAAGACAGGTCCTATAAGACAGGTCCTATAAGACAGGTTCTATAAGACAGTTCCTTGTAAGACAGGTCCTATAAGACAGGTTCTATAAGACAGTTCCTTATAAGACAGGTCCTATAAGACAGGTTCTATAAGACAGGTATACCTGTCTATGTAGCTAAGTAAGTATAACCTTAACTACATATGTGCATGTACCCGAGCGTGTGTGTTTTCTGTTCCTGCCGTGCGTGTGTTTTACTCCTTGCTGACACTCCTATATTAATTACACATGCTAGCAGCTTATTAATATAACAGTATCTTCTCCTCTCTCTGCTTCTGTTGCTGCCCACGACGTCTTCCCCTAGTCTACTTTCTGATTCTGCCGTGCCCATTGTGACATTACAGAGCACACACTTTTACGAGATGGATGATGGTGGGTGGTGGGGTAAGGAGGATTGACTGACTTCTTACAGGATGTTGGGCCAGTATTTACTACATTACAAAAGTCCAATATACCTTTTGCACACAGGTGTTGAGTGTTTCTTACCAACAGAAGGAGAATATATGAGCTGAATATGCCACAGACTGCTGGGTGAATTGGTTCTGTGTGTGTGTGTGTGTGTGTGTGTGTGTGTGTGTGTGTGTGTGTGTGTGTGTGTGTGTGTGTGTCTCACTCTCTCTTACCTGTATCTGCAGCGGCAGGTTATCACAGACAGTACAGAGCAGTGTCTCTGTAGGTTTCTCTCTACACATCAGCACCAGCTCCAGGTCCATGTCCTGTTTGATGAGCAGACCTTTAGCCACCAGGCCGATCCTCATCACGCCACACAGAACACCTCCACTGGGCTCACTGAGGATAACAGACAGATAGCCGGGTTACACTCTGAACATTTAAACCAACTATCAGACCTAGCTCAAATTTTGGGTTTGCAATTATTTAAACCCAGGTCATCCCAAAAACATCATAAAATCAACAAGATCATAAAACTATGTCAGGACCTGAAGACCAAAAATGTTAGTCTAACCAGCAGTCACAAGACAGCCGGCCCCCTATATTCCAGCATGCATAGGTTACAACCAGATGCCCACCTGCTGCTGCCGTCTGTGGAGTCATTTGGGCTGGCTCTGGGACTAACACTGGGGTCGTTGTTAGGGTTAAGGTCATCGTCATGGTCACCGCTGCCATCCTTTGGCACCGAGCTGTCTGTGGGGTTGGGCTGGCCGACTGCTGCGTCTGACTGGCCGTCTGTCTGGCCGGTTGCTGCGTCTGTCTGGCTGTTGCTCTGCACTGATTGAACGTTGCTCTGGTCTATCCAATCAGAGACGTGTTTGAGGGCACCCTCCACGGTGGACACCAGGGTCTGGACCGCCTCCAGCTCAGACGATGATGGGTAGATGGAGGAGTGCTTGGCCATGACGTGACGGTCATCATTACCGAACGAACGGAAGGACCTCTGTGGGGGAAGGGGTGAGTAAAGAACACAATGAACTGACACACAAAAATAAAAAAGTCTCGCAATGAGGGCAACGACCTTTTCTCTCCTCCGTTGTAGCAAGACGCACACAGTAGTACACACCACCACACTGCCACTTGCCAGCCAGTCCACGAACCCAAAGGCTCCACCTTATAAATTATAATAAGTGTGTATGTGTGTATGTGTGTGTGTGTGTTTGGTTGTCAGGAGGGGGCTGTCAAAACTATAAACAGAAGAATGGTCAAAGTATTTCTTCCGGGAGGGAGAAACCGCAATGTTCTGATCCACAAGCGGTAACTTTAATCATTAAACTATGAATCCTGTTCTTAACTCATTGACTCCGACAGACCATTTAAATTATTTGTTAATTCACTCAGTAGTGAATGCAGTTTGTGAATGCAGTAGTTTATTTCTCTTGCTTGGTTAAAATACAATAGTCTAAAACAGTTGATTTGTTGAAAACAGACTAATTTAATCACATAGTTAACAAGCATTTCCTTTTCTTTTGACTGCAGGCTGCAACTTGATCCAATTTGTTGTGGCTAACATTAGAAAGGTGGCTAACATTAGCTAGGCTCAGGGTTAAGGTTAGGAGTTATATTAAAGGGTTAAGATTAGGGTTAGAGGAAGGGATAGCTATCAGCTAGTTAGCTACCTAGCTAATCAAAATATCTGCTTTAATACCACCATATAGCTAGCTATATACAGTAGCCTAGGTTTGTTAGCATACAGTACACTTGTTATGACTGGCAGCATGGTGCAAGCAGCTGTGTTGTTGCCGCGCAACCAAACCGGTTTTAGGACTCAGAGATTCGGCTGAAAAGATGTTAGCATTGTCAGAAATGCTACAAAAAAGTAGCACATCGCTACGGATGCAAACGTGCACGTGAGAACGATGAATTATTCATTTAATAAAAACTGTTAGTCAATCTGTCATTTTTTAAATCCAATGGCTACTTTGTGGACGAAGTGGACGCTATGGTCTCGTTTGAATCCGACGTCTAGAATTTGAGCGAGGTAAGCGCAAGAAATACTCAATTGCTAAGGACCGGGGGCACATTTTGGTTTTTGCCCTAGCACTACACAGCCGATTCAAATCATCAAAGCTTGATGATGAGTTGGTTATTATAAGTTTCTTTAAAGCAGCAGAGAGACAAGAGAGGTGTCATGTCTCTACCATCCACATTTCCAAGGTGACCTTTTCCTGAGGATATACGGTAGGCACAGAAACAAGGGTTGTTACACCAGGAAGGTCAACAGATTTTCAGATCTAATCAGAAGTAATGCTGCAAACGTTTCCTGATTTTTTTCTACATATCTACATATTTTTTCTATTGTATTATTGACTGTATGTTTGTTTATTCCATGTGTAGCTCTGTGTCGAACTGCTTTGCTTTATCTTGGCCAGGTCGCAGTTGTAAATGAGAACTTGTTCTCAACTAGCCTACCTGGTTAAATAAAGGTGAAATAAAAATAAAAAAATAAGCTGAAACATAGGAATTTTACTCTTATCGTACTAAAACTTAAATCATTCTGAATTTAAAAAGTAAACTTTAAACAAACAATTATTCTATGTTCTTGCACTTTATAGATATGGCATAAATAAAGTATAAGGATACTTTAAGTAGCTAGAGGTTTTAAGTATAAGGAGACTTGAAGAAGAGCCTGAATCATTTTTCAACACGGCACATACCCTAATATTATCAATAACAGATCCTATACAGTAGACATGTTTAATGGCCTTTTAACACCATGTTGAAATAGTAGTCCTCTGGGAGTTGTCACCACTCGGCCACACGCCACGAGGTTCGGCTGCACTGTCAACTCTCTACACACAGGAGCAGTCACACACGCACACACTCTTCTCTGTCAACTAGTCCTAGTATCTACTACACACTAGGAACTACAGGGGGAGGGGAGGGGAGTGGACTACCTGCCTCTGGATATGGGCTGTCCTATCCTACAGCCCACAAAATACAGTACACACTACTGAACCACACATCACCACTTTCACAACCATCGGTGAGTGTGGAAGAGAAGATATAAGCACAAGCTTATTAAGGCAGAACCTCACCTACCTCCATTTACAGATTGGGAGAAACTCATTCAACTGTATAGAAGCGCATTCGGAAAGAATTCAGATCCCTTGACTTTTTCCACATTTTGTTACGTTACAGCCTTATTATTAAATAGAATGAATAAAAAAAATTGCTCATCAATCTACACACAATACCCCATAATGACAAAGTAAAAATAAAATAAAAAACAGAAATGCATTAATTACATAAGTATTGAGACCCTTTGCTAAGAGACTCGAAATTGAGCTCAGGTGCATCCTGTTTCCATTGATCATCCTTGAGATGTTTCTACAACTTGATTTGGAGTCCACCTGTGGTAAATTCAATTGATTGGACATGATTTATAAAAGGTCAAACAGTTAGCAGTTGTCATGACTCTCCTGTGAAGATCTGAAGGATCATGTTACAGTGGGTCTGCTCTACAGTGTCCTCTCTCTCCCGCAGAGGTGGAGTGGGCCGCTTTATGGAGGTCGTAAAATACTCTGCTTCTGGGCTCCGTAGTATTGAGATTGGAATGTGACTGTGGAACACAGAGAGACACATGGACATCAAAAAGTTGAATAATTTAACAGTATTTCTGTATTCCAAACAGTTGGAGTGGTCCGTGGACACTTAAGGAACAGTCATGTTGAGTTTGTTTCATTTGGTGACCTCATGAAGGACAGGAGACACACATTACTGTATCTTTGTTTGTATACACTTCTCAATGATGGGGTTTGCATCTGAACGTTGTATAAAATGAATGATTGAGTATAAGAACACTTTTGGAAAAATCTGATCTTAGTCTTCTAAATGACAATTGTTTTTCATAGTAACTGATGCTCAGTCAGTGGCCACGCCCCCGTGAGCACAGACATTACACGGCATCATGGAACGCCCCCTTTTCTACTAGTATAAGTATAAAACCCACTTCTGACAAAAGTTACATTAGACCAGAAAGCATGAAGCGGTAGCCACATGTTGAAATGGTTGGTATTTAAATCTCTACAAACCAAAGAGATGTGTGAACTGGACGTCATGAATGTTAAGACAATAGAGACCAATAGATTGCTACGGAAGGAGCAAATCCTAGACTCTCTTTTACCAGTCTGCAGCTGAAAATGTGCGTAAGTCTAGGACGAGGATACCGTCAATCGCGGAAGCATCTATTCTAACAGATCAACTCTAGGAGAATGGAGGTCTGATGTACCCATCACAACAGACACTATCCAGAGCCCGCTGATAAAACTACAACCACGAAGACCTTGGGACTTCTGGGGAACGCAACCAGAGACTCTCTTATTAACTATTATCCAGCAGACGGACCAGCGATCACAAAGACGGACAACAAAGGCATACACTTGTGAATATGTAAATTGTAAATTATTTTCTAATGAACGGCTGTTCATGTTCAAAGTATTAGCATTTCCATGAGTGTAGTTATCAACTGTATTACAGTGGGTCCACTCTGAGTTTCCCGCTCCTGAGCTGTCTCCACCCCTTTTCTTTGTCTACCAAGCTGTCATATCGGTTCCATCCACTAGGGACTTTTTCATTGTATTATGTTAGTAACCAATGTATGACCTACTGTGTGTGTGTTTATGTAATTCTGTGATTGATTAGTTAGTTAGTAAATAAATAATTAAGCCAATTTGTATATTGCTGATTCATGATTTATGCTAGGGTTCGTGCAGATATCCAAGGTTTTGTGGCATTCAGAATGAGACTGATGAGGTAATAATACATTAATAAAAGACTGTAATCGATAAGATAATAAAATATCTGAAGAGTTATATTCGGGAAATTGCAACTCTATAAACAACATTTACCCGTGGTGCCCCGACTTCCTAGTTAATTACAATTCCGTGATTTGATTAATCACATAGAGAATTGATTTGATAATATAACTGTGTTCATATTTAATGACAGCAAACGCTATGACACAGTGCATGTCAGAGCATCAACCAAGCCATGAGGTCGAAGGAATTGTCCGTAGAGCTCCAAGACAGGATTGTGTCGAGGCACAGATCCGGGGAAGGGTGCCAAAACATTTCTGCAGCATTGAAGGTTCCCAAGAACACAGTGGCCTCCAACATTCTTAAATGGAAGAAGTTTGGAAATGGAAGAAGTTTGGAACCACCAAAACTCTTCATGGAGCTGGCCGCCTGGCCAAACTGAGAAATCGGGGGAGAAAGGCCTTGGTCACTCTGATAGAGCTCCAGAGTTCCTCTGTGGAGATGGGAGAACCTTCTAGAAAGAAAACCATCTCTGCAGCACTCCACCAATCAGGCCTTTATGGTAGAGTGGCCAGACGGAAGCCACTCCTCAGTAAATGGCACATAACAGCCCACTAAAAGTTTGCCAAAAGGAACCTAAAGGACTCTCAGACCATTGAGAAACAAGATTCTCTGGTCTGATGAAACCAAGATTGAATTCTTTGGCCTGAATGCCAAGCATCACGTCTGGAGGAAACCTGGCACCATCCCTATGGTGAAGCATGGTGGTGGCAGCATCATGCTGTGGGGATGTTTTTCAGCGGCAGGGACTGGGAGACTAGTCAGGATCAAGGGAAAATGAACGTAGAAAAGTACAGAGAGATCCTTGATGGAAATCTGCTCCAGAGCACTCAGGACCTCAGACTGGGGCAAAGGGTCACCTTCCAACAGGACAACAACCCTAAGTACACAGCCAAGACATGCAGGAGTGGCTTTGGGACAAGTCTCTGAATGTCCTTGAATGGCCCAGCCAGAGCCTGGACTTGAACCCGATCGAACATCTCTGGAGAGACCTGATAATAGCTGTGCAGCGATGCTCCCCATCCAACCTGACAGATTGAGTGGATCTGCAAAGAATGCGAGTGTGCCAAGAAGACTTGAGGCTGTAATCGCTGCCAAAGGTGATTCAACAAAGTACATGAGTAAAGGGTCTGAATACTTATGTAAATGTGATATTTCAGTTTTTATTTTTTATACATTTGCTAAACAAATCTATTTTAGAATAAGGCTGTAACGTAATTAAATGTGAAAAAAGTCAAGGAGTCTGAATACTTTACGAATGCACTGTATCTACAGGCAAACCACAGACGACCACTTTCACAGCAATCGGTCAGTCTGTGTTGCTTAGGACATGAGCTGACGCGCAACCACAGTGTGGTGAGGTGTACCTGTAATGACTAACATTTATTTGACTACTGTATTTAATAATTGTGAGATGAAATGGACGTGTGTACTGTGTCTGTGTTTTTGTGTTTACACAGAGGACTCTGAGAAGCGAGTCTGTGGTTGTTGTGTGTGTGTGTGTATGTGTATGCGTTCCAACTGCCAAGAGTGTTGTATTTACCTTTGCTCTATGCTTGCTTTTACACCAAACCAATTACACCAGACATTTACCGCTCCACTGCGGCTGAAGCCAGTCAGCCACATTACATAAACACATTAAACGGTGTAATACATGTGGAACTGTGCTGTGTAGTGAATGTGCAGCACTGCCCTCCAGTAATAATATCTTCAGTCCAGCCACTTACTGGTCTGGTAGCACGCTAACCACTTACTGGTCTGGTAGCATGCTAACCACTTACTGGTCTGGTAGCACGCTAACCAATTACTGGTCTGGTAGCACGCTAACCACTTACTGGTCTGGTAGCACGCTAACCACTTACTGGTCTGGTAGCACGCTAACCACTTACTGGTCTGGTAGCACGCCAACCACTTACTGGTCTGGTAGCACGCTAACCACTTACTGGTCTGGTAGCACGCTAACCACTTACTGGTCTGGTAGCACGCTAACCACTTACTGGTCTGGTAGCACGCTAACCACTTACTGGTCTGGTAGCACGCTAACCACTTACTGGTCTGGTAGCATGCTAACCACTTACTGGTCTGGTAGCACGCTAACCAATTACTGGTCTGGTAGCACGCTAACCACTTACTGGTCTGGTAGCACGCTAACCACTTACTGGTCTGGTAGCACGCTAACCACTTACTGGTCTGTTAGCACGCAAAACCCTGTTACCACACACATACAGACACACACTGGCGCTATTTTCTCCATAAACTGGCTGACCAGGTGTCAAGGTCAAGAGATTGTGTGCATGGTTAGGAATGTGACAAATGGAACATTTTAGTTAATGTTTAAACAGCCATTTTTTCTGTTTATACAATAAAGAAATCATAAAATTCCACGTCAATGCAGAACAATGGTCCTATTACGTATGTATGACTGCTAGGGCCTGGTAATGAAGTTCTTTCTACTGCAGTCATATACCCTTGAAAGCGCCTCGGCTACGGCATGTGTGTCTGTCTGGAAGAATACACTACGGCTTTTTAAATGCCGACACGTTACCTTCTCTGGAGATAATTTCGAAGCGCCACTAAACGGGCATTTTACTTGTCTGTAAAGGAATGCCGCTTCTGCAGCGCGACTAACGGCCATCAATAGGCGAGCAGAACTGTCAATCAAATAATCTAGAGACCACTCTCTCCTAAAAAAGTACTTTAAAGTTTGTTAAAGACCGTGACTTACCAAGACGTTTACTAGAAAGAAAACATCTTCCGCTAGGAATTGACTCCTAAGATTCAGGATTTTTGGAACGGAGAAGACTGATTAGTTGAAGTACTTCCGAAAACAAACACATGCATCTTTCATAGCGAGCTAGCGAAGGACGTAGAGAGAAGGAAGGGACACAGTAGAAGGCAGGTCGGCCACCAGGCAGACGTATTTCGCTATTTTTAGGCGTGCAATGTCTCGCAACTTCTGTAAACCAGGGCCTATCATCAATGAAGAGGCTAGAAAACCAAAAACATCAGTGCCATTAATAGGCTAGGATATTCTACATGCAACAGACCGAAGACTGAACGCACTCTCGCATCATTAGCTAAGAGAAAGAGCAGCTGCACTGTGATTGTAATATTGTGTAAAATAAATAAATATATATATATATATAATAATTAAATATGTTTTTCCATTAGGGATTTTCTTAACGTTAAGGATCCTAACTTTATTTTAACATTTTGTATACAATAATGTAGGGAGAGCAGAGAGAGAGAGTTGCTCTCTAGGGAACAATGCACATACTGTTCAGTGATGTGTGTGTACCATTCCCATTGTGAGTGTAAAGTGTAGAAGTATGTATCGTGTGTGCGGATTGTTTGTGTGTGTGTGCCATGTGGAGTGTTTCGTACACTTCTGTGTACACGCCTGTGGACAGTGTATGTGTCACACGGCCATAGTGAGTGTTGGGTGAACAGTGATTGATGCTGTGTGTGATGAATGTATCCAGGGTCGTGGAAGGGCAGGCCAGTAGAGTGACATGGAGGAGAGAGGAGAGGGATAGGATCAGCCCCGGGCAGATTGCATTAAAAATTCAGCCTGTGATTTATCAGCACTACGCTGGGTAGCGCCTGCACAAAAGATGGCCCCGTTTTATTGTGGTTTTAACAACCTTTCAAATTACACACACACACACACACACACACACTACACACACACACACACACACACACACACACACACACACACACACACACACACACACACACACACACACACACACACACCCACACACACACCCACACGCTCACACACACACACTACACACACACTACACACATACAAACCCACACACTCACACAGCACGGATGGAAAGCCAGATCCTTTTCCCAATTACTTAGTCTCAGCGAGTGAGGTCAGTCAACCACTATAAATCTGGAATAGAGAGAGACAATGAGAGATCCTGTCTATCAGTATACTGTACACACACACACCGTCAATCAGTAAGTCCTAGCTCGGTTTGAGGTCCTGACAGCAACTGCCATTTTACACACTTCTACCATAAACACTACAATACCCAGCGTGCATTGTTAAACGCATAGCTGATGATAATATTCCATTGTTCCAGAACTACAATACAAAACTAGGGTAGATTTTGATCTTTTAAATCATAATGAATAAGAGGGGGGAACCTAATCCTAGATCAGCACTTTTAGATGCTTCTGGAAAATGAGCCCAGATAACCTAACTAATGCTATACATTTTGTCCTGGGGCAGAGCAGAGCTGAGGAGGAACTGAGGAGTATAACAAGGTCGCAACACTCTCCCTGAGAAGTCAATAGAGATATAGATGCTAGACGGATTGTGTCTGTGTGTCTGAGTGTGTGTTGTCTGTCTGTCTGACTGTGTGTGTGTGTGTGTGTGTGTGTGTGTGTCTGTGTCTGTGTTGTCTGTCTGACTGTGTGTGTGTGTGTGTGTGTGTGTGTGTGTGTGTGTGTGTGTGTGTGTGTGTGTGTGTGTGTGTGTGTGTGTACACACAAATGATAAAATCGAATTAAAAAACAATAAGCAGGGCTCTGTAGTGTGGTGTGCTGTGGTGTGGTGTGGAGTGGTATGTGGTGTGGTGTGGTGTGCTGTGGTATGTGGTGTAGTGTGGTGTGGAGTGGTATGTGGTGTAGTGTGGTATGTGGTGTGGAGTGGCATGTGGTGTAGTGTGGTATGTGGTGTAGTGTGGTATGTGGTGTAGTGTGGTATGTGGTGTGGAGTGGTATGTGGTGTAGTGTGGTATGTGGTGTAGTGTGGTATGTGGTGTGGAGTGGTATGTGGTATAGTGTGGTGTGGAGTGGTATGTGGTGTAGTGTGGTGTGGAGTGGTATGTGGTGTAGTGTGGTGTGGTGTGGAGTGGTATGTGGTGCAGTGTAGTGTGGAGTGGTATGTGGTGTAGTGTAGTGTGGTGTGGTATGTGGTGTAGTGTAGTGTGGTGTGGTATGTGGTGTAGTGTAGTGTGGTGTAGTGTGGTATGTGGTGCAGTGTGGTGTGGAGTGGTATGTGGTGTAGTGTAGTGTGGGGTGGTGTGGTATGTGGTGCAGTGTGGTGTGGTGTGGAGTGGTATGTGGTGTAGTGTGGTATGTGGTGTAGTGTGGTGTGGAGCAGTGTAGTGTGGTGTGGAGTGGAGTGGTATGTGGTGTAGTGTAGTGTGGTGTGGAGTGGTATGTGGTGTAGTGTGGTATGTGGTGTGGAGTGGTATGTGGTGTAGTGTGGTGTGGAGTGGTATGTGGTGTAGTGTAGTGTAGTGTGGAGTGGTATGTGGTGTAGTGTGGTGTGGAGTGGAGTGGTATGTGGTGTAGTGTAGTGTGGTGTGGAGTGGTATGTGGTGTAGTGTGGTATGTGGTGTGGAGTGGTATGTGGTGTAGTGTGGTGTGGAGTGGTATGTGGTGTAGTGTAGTGTAGTGTAGTGTGGTATGTGGTGTAGTGTGGTGTGGAGTGGTATGTGGTGCAGTGTGGTGTGGAGTGGTATGTGGTGTAGTGTGGTGTGGAGTGGTATGTGGTGTAGTGTGGTGTGGTGTGGAGTGGTATGTGGTGCAGTGTAGTGTGGAGTGGTATGTGGTGTAGTGTAGTGTGGTGTGGTATGTGGTGTAGTGTAGTGTGGTGTAGTGTGGTATGTGGTGCAGTGTGGTGTGGAGTGGTATGTGGTGTAGTGTGGTATGTGGTGTAGTGTGATGTGGAGTGGTATGTGGTGTAGTGTGGTGTGGAGTGGTATGTGGTGTAGTGTGGTATGTGGTGTAGTGTGATGTGGAGTGGTATGTGGTGTAGTGTGGTGTGGAGTGGTATGTGGTGTAGTGTGGTGTGGAGTGGTATGTGGTGTAGTGTGGTATGTGGTGTAGTGTGATGTGGAGTGGTATGTGGTGTAGTGTGGTGTGGAGTGGTATGTGGTGTAGTGTGGTATGTGGTGTAGTGTGATGTGGAGTGGTATGTGGTATAGTGTGGTGTGGTGTGGAGTGGTATGTGGTGTAGTGTGGTGTGGAGTGGTATGTGGTGTAGTGTGGTGTGGAGTGGTATGTGGTGTAGTGTGGAGTGGTATGTGGTGTAGTGTGGTGTGGAGTGGTATGTGGTGTAGTGTGGTATGTGGTGTAGTGTGATGTGGAGTGGTATGTGGTGTAGTGTGATGTGGAGTGGTATGTGGTGTAGTGTGGTGTGGAGTGGTATGTGGTGTGGAGTGGTATGTGGTGTAGTGTGGTGTGGAGTGGTATGTGGTGCAGTGTAGTGTGGAGTGGTATGTGGTGCAGTGTGGTGTGGAGTGGAGTGGTATGTGGTGCAGTGTGGTGTGGAGTGGTATGTGGTGCAGTGTGGTGTGGAGTGGAGTGGTATGTGGTGCAGTGTGGTGTGGAGTGGTATGTGGTGCAGTGTGGTGTGGAGTGGAGTGGTATGTGGTGTAGTGTGGTGTGGAGTGGTATGTGGTGTAGTGTGGTATGTGGTGTAGTGTGATGTGGAGTGGTATGTGGTGTAGTGTGATGTGGAGTGGTATGTGGTGTAGTGTGGTGTGGAGTGGTATGTGGTGCAGTGTAGTGTGGAGTGGTATGTGGTACAGTGTAGTGTGGAGTGGTATGTGGTGCAGTGTGGTGTGGAGTGGAGTGGTATGTGGTGCAGTGTGGTGTGGAGTGGAGTGGTATGTGGTGCAGTGTGGTGTGGAGTGGTATGTGGTGCAGTGTGGTGTGGAGTGGTATGTGGTGCAGTGTGGTGTGGAGTGGTATGTGGTGTAGTGTGGTATGGTGTGGAGTGGAGTGGTATGTGGTGCAGTGTGGTGTGGAGTGGTATGTGGTGTAGTGTGGTATGGTGTGGAGTGGTATGTGGTGCAGTGTAGTGTGGAGTGGTATGTGGTGCAGTGTGGTGTGGAGTGGTATGTGGTGTAGTGTGGTGTGGAGTGGAGTGGAGTGGTATGTGGTGCAGTGTGGTGTGGAGTGGTATGTGGTGTAGTGTGGTATGGAGTGGTATGGAGTGGAGTGGTATGTGGTGCAGTGTATGGTAGTGGTGTATGTGGTATGTGGTGTGGTGTGGTGTGGAGTGGTATGTGGTGCAGTGTAGTGTGGAGTGGTATGTGGTGTAGTGTAGTGTGGAGTGGTATGTGGTGTAGTGTAGTGTGGTGTGGAGTGGTATGTGGTGCAGTGTAGTGTGGAGTGGTATGTGGTGCAGTGTAGTGTGGAGTGGTATGTGGTGTAGTGTAGTGTGGTGTGGTATGTGGTGTAGTGTAGTGTGGTGTGGAGTGGTATGTGGTGCAGTGTAGTGTGGAGTGGTATGTGGTGTAGTGTAGTGTGGTGTGGTATGTGGTGCAGTGTGGTATGTGGTGTAGTGTAGTGTGGAGTGGTATGTGGTGTAGTGTGGTGTGGAGTGGTATGTGGTGTAGTGTGGTGTGGTGTGGAGTGGTATGTGGTGTAGTGTGATGTGGAGTGGTATGTGGTGTAGTGTAGTGTAGTGTGGAGTGGTATGTGGTGCAGTGTGGAGTGGTGTGGTATGTGGTGTAGTGTGGTATGTGGTGTTGTGTGATGTGGAGTGGTATGTGGTGCAGTGTGGAGTGGTGTGGTATGTGGTGTAGTGTGGTATGTGGTGTTGTGTGATGTGGAGTGGTATGTGGTGTAGTGTGGTGTGGAGTGGTATGTGGTGTAGTGTGGTGTGGAGTGGAGTGGTATGTGGTGTGGAGTGGTATGTGGTGCAGTGTGGTGTGGAGTGGTATGTGGTGTAGTGTGGTATGTGGTGTAGTGTGGTGTGGAGTGGTATGTGGTGTAGTGTGGTGTGGAGTGGAGTGGTATGTGGTGCAGTGTGGTGTGGAGTGGTATGTGGTGCAGTGTAGTGTGGAGTGGTATGTGGTGCAGTGTAGTGTGGAGTGGTATGTGGTGCAGTGTGGTGTGGAGTGGTATGTGGTGTAGTGTAGTGTGGAGTGGTATGTGGTGTAGTGTAGTGTGGTGTGGAGTGGTATGTGGTGTAGTGTAGTGTGGAGTGGTATGTGGTGTAGTGTAGTGTGGAGTGGTATGTGGTGTAGTGTAGTGTGGAGTGGAGTGGTATGTGGTGTAGTGTAGTGTGGAGTGGTATGTGGTGTAGTGTAGTGTGGAGTGGAGTGGTATGTGGTGTAGTGGAGTGGTATGTGGTGCAGTGTAGTGTGGAGTGGTATGTGGTGCAGTGTGGTGTGGAGTGGTATGTGGTGCAGTGTAGTGTGGTGTGGAGTGGTATGTGGTGTAGTGTGGTATGGAGTGGTATGTGGTGTGGAGTGGTATGTGGTGTAGTGTAGTGTGGAGTGGTATGTGGTGTAGTGTAGTGTGGTGTGGAGTGGTATGTGGTGTAGTGTGATGTGGAGTGGTATGTGGTGCAGTGTAGTGTGGAGTGGAGTGGTATGTGGTGCAGTGTAGTGTAGTGTGGAGTGGTATGTGGTGTAGTGTAGTGTGGAGTGGTATATGGTGTAGTGTAGTGTGGAGTGGTATGTGGTGTAGTGTAGTGTGGTGTGGAGTGGTATGTGGTGCAGTGTAGTGTGGAGTGGTATGTGGTGTAGTGTAGTGTGGTGTGGTATGTGGTGCAGTGTGGTGTGGAGTGGAGTGGTATGTGGTGTAGTGTAGTGTGTGGTGTAGTGTAGTGTGGAGTGGTATGTGGTGTAGTGTGATGTGGAGTGGTATGTGGTGTAGTGTGGTGTGGAGTGGTATGTGGTGTAGTGTGGAGTGGAGTGGAGTGGTATGTGGTGTAGTGTAGTGTGGAGTGGTATGTGGTGCAGTGTGGTGTGGAGTGGAGTGGTATGTGGTGTAGTGTAGTGTGTGGTGTAGTGTAGTGTGGAGTGGTATGTGGTGTAGTGTGATGTGGAGTGGTATGTGGTGTAGTGTGGTGTGGAGTGGTATGTGGTGTAGTGTGGTGTGGAGTGGTATGTGGTGTAGTGTGGAGTGGTGTGGAGTGGTATGTGGTGCAGTGTGGTGTGGAGTGGTATGTGGTGTAGTGTAGTGTGGAGTGGTATGTGGTGTAGTGTGGTGTGGAGTGGTATGTGGTGTTGTGTGGTATGTGGTGTTGTGTGATGTGGAGTGGTATGTGGTGTAGTGTGGTGTGGAGTGGTATGTGGTGTAGTGTGGTGTGGAGTGGAGTGGTATGTGGTGTAGTGTGGTGTGGAGTGGTATGTGGTGCAGTGTGGTGTGTGGTGTAGTGTGGTGTGGAGTGGTATGTGGTGTAGTGTGATGTGGAGTGGTATGTGGTGTGGAGTGGTATGTGGTGTAGTGTGGTATGTGGTGTAGTGTGGTGTGGAGTGGTATGTGGTGTAGTGTGATGTGGAGTGGTATGTGGTGTAGTGTGGTGTGGAGTGGTATGTGGTGTGGAGTGGTATGTGGTGTAGTGTGGTGTGGAGTGGTATGTGGTGTAGTGTAGTGTGGTGTGGAGTGGTATGTGGTGTAGTGTAGTGTGGTGTGGAGTGGTATGTGGTGTGGTGTGGTGTGGAGTGGTATGTGGTGTGGTGTGGTGTGGTATGTGCTGTGCTGTGCTGTGGTGTGGTATGTGCTGTGGTGTGCTGTGCTGGGTGTGGTATATGCTGTGCTGTGGTATGTGCTGTGCTGTGATGTGGGATGGTGTGGTATGTACTGTGCTGTGCTGTGCTGTGCTGTGGTGTGGTGTGGTGTGGTGTGCTGTGCTGTGGTGTGGTGTGTGCTGTGCTGTGGTATGTGATGTGCTGTGCTGTGGTGTGGTGTGCTGTGCTGTGCTGTGGTGTGTGCTGTGCTGTGGTATGTGATGTGCTGTGCTGTGGTGTGGTGTGGTGTGTGCTGTGCTGTGGTATGTGATGTGCTGTGCTGTGCTGTGGTGTGTGCTGTGCTGTGCTGTGCTGTGGTATGTGCTGTGCTGTGCTGTGGTGTGTGCTGTGCTGTGGTTAGTGATGTGCTGTGCTGTGGTGTGGTGTGTGGTGTGTGGTGTGCTGTGCTGTGGTATATGCTGTGGTGTGGTGTGTGCTGTGCTGTGCTGTGGTGTGGTGTGTGCTGTGCTGTGGTGTGGTGTGTGCTGTGTGCTGTGGTGTGGTATGTGATGTGCTGTGGTGTGATGTGGTATGTGCTGTGGTGTGGTGTATGCTGTGCTGTGGTGTGTGCTGTGCTGTGGTGTGTGCTGTGCTGTGGTGTGTGCTGTGGTGTGGTATGTGATGTGCTGTGGTGTAGTGTGTGCTGTGGTGTGGTGTGGTGTGGTATGTGCTGTGCTGTGCTGTGGTATGGGCTGTACTGTGGTGTGGTATGGTGTGTGCTGTGCTGTGGTGTGGTATGTGGTAGGCTTTGGCGGTATACAGTATATACCGTATACCGGGGTATTTGGAAAAAGCCACGGGATGGTTTTTCAATACCGTTGAAACTATTTCTTTTAAAAATTGCTTTTAGAAATGTCAATATTTATAGCTACTTTTTAAGTAAATACCTGCAGTCAACTTGTGCAATAAGTTAAGAGATCAAGCAGATTGCTTTCTTCATTTCACCTGTCACATTAACATGTAGCTTACGTAGTCCCCAGTCACGTGTCACATGGTATTTGTTTACAAGCACACAACGATGAGAGACCAGAGCCTCATAGTCATGCAGCATGCACCAGGTGATCTAAGTACGGTATGGAATTCACAACTAAATGTTTGCCAGCTAGATATCTTATAACTATTAACTTAACTGTCTAAAATCTGCTAAATGCTCTGCAGTTGTGCATTTGGTTTGCTAATTTAGTAGCTAGTTCGCTTTCTAGCTAAGTGGTTAGCTTCTTCCAAAATCAAGCAGCAGAGAATCTTTTCCTGGATCAAGAGCTTTGCTGGCTAATATTCGTTTTGTGCATGCAGAAAATGTGAATAGCATTTTTTAGTTACTTTTATACTTATATAGTTTAGGTCAGAAACTGTACAAAATGTTTGCATTTAGTTAGCATTCTCTATGAGGACTCCTTAGTACATGTTAGCATTTAGTTAGCATTCTCTATGAGGACTCCTTAGTACATGTTAGCATTTAGTTAGCATTCTCTATGAGGACTCCTTAGTACATCTTAGCATTCTCTATGAGGACTCCTTAGTACATGTTAGCATTTTGGCTAGTGACGTGTTTTGGGTTTGAATATTAGTACTTTGAAATAAATACCTGCAGTCAACTTGTGCACTAGGTAATAGATAAAGCAGATTGCGTTCATCATTTTGCCTGTTAGATCATTTTTCACTATTTTTCATATTTTTCTCTATTCCAGATTTTTTTATTTTCTTATTTTTTATTTTTATTTAACTAGGCAAGTCAGTTAAGAACCAATTCCTATTTACAATGACGGCCTAGGAACAGTGCCTGCCTTGTTCAGGGGCAGAACGACAGATTTTTACCTTGTCAGCTCGGGGATTCGATCTAGCAACCTTTCAGTTACTGGCCCAACGCTCTAACCACTAGGCTACCTGCCGCCCCAAAACCGGTACTATTTTCCCAAAACAGTGGTTTGAGCCAGTCACGTGTGTTTGTTTACAAAGAAGCACAAAGAGCAAAATGGGAGCTTCTTGAGGTGAGTCAACTATGCAGCGCAACTTAAGTGAGGTGATCAAGTTACACTTGTATGAAATTCACTACTAATGTAGTGCTATATGTACTACATTACAGCTATATATTTTATAACTATTAAGCTAACTATCTAAGGCGCGCCAAATGAAATCTCTCCAGCTGGGTTTGCTAACGTTAGCTAAGTGGCTAACGTTAGTTTGCAAGATCAAGTTTCTTGGTAGCAGCAGCAGAGACAATCCCCTCCAGGATTAAGATAATATTTGTTTTGTGCTACAAACTGCCTTTTGAGATACTTACATAACTTTATGAGCTGGGTTGTCTGTCCTCGTTAGCATTTACCTAGAATCCGCTATGATCAATCCTTAGTACTTGTTAGCATTTTGTTAGCATTCTGGTAAGTGGCGTTTTTGGGGTGATTTTTTTCGTAAAATAAAATATATATAGAGCCCCTTGTGTGCACGACAATGGTAATGGTGTTGTATGTGGTGTGCTTGTGTGTGTGTGTGTGTGTGTGTACATTTATCAGTGTGTGTGTGTGTGTGTTTCCTAAACAACCTAGCTATGGTGAGCACAGCCCTCATTATCCAGGGTTATTTATTAACGCCCCCTATACCCCCCCTCCAGGTTTTAATAATTCATGATGCTGTCTGCGCTCCGCTGGGGCTCCACTTCAGAGTCAGGCAGGGGCAAGAACCATTAATCAATCCCTGATCTCTCTCTCTCTCTTCCTCTTTCGCTCTCTTCCTCCACTCTCTCTCTCTCTCTCTTCCTCCACTCTCTCTCTCTCTCTCTCGCTCTCTTGCTCTCTTCCTCCACTCTCCCTCTCTCTTCCTCCACTCTCTCTTCCTCCACCTCTCTCTCTCTCTCTCTCGTCCTCCACCTCTCTCTCTCTCTTCCTCCACCTCTCTCTCTCTCTCTCTCTCTCTCTCTCTCTCTCTCTCTCTCTCTCTCTCTCTCTCTCTCTCTCTCTCTCTCTTCCTCCACTCTCCCTCTCTCTTCCTCCACTCTCTCTCTCTCTTCCTCCACTCTCTCTCTCTCTTCCTCCACTCTCTCTCTCTCTTCCTCCACTCTCCCTCTCTCTTCCTCCACTCTCTCTCTCTCTCTCTCTCTCTCTCTCTTCCTCCACTCTCCCTCTCTCTTCCTCCACTCTCTCTCTCTTCCTCCACCTCTCTCTCTCTCTCTCTCTCTCTCTCTCATCCTCCACCTCTCTCTCTCTCTTCCTCCACCTCTCTCTCTCTCTCTTCCTCCACCTCTCTCTCGCTCATCCTCCACCTCTCTCTCTCTCTCTCTCTCTCTCTCTCTCTCTCTCTCTCTCTCTCTCTCTCTCTCTCTTCCTCCACTCTCTCTCTCTCTTCCTCCACTCTCCCTCTCTCTTCCTCCACTCTCTCTCTCTCTCTCTCTCTCTCTCTCTCTCTCTCTTCCTCCACTCTCCCTCTCTCTTCCTCCACTCTCTCTTCCTCCACCTCTCTCTCTCTCTCTCTCTCTCTCTTCCTCCACTCTCTCTCTTCCTCCACTCTCTCTCTCTCTCTCTCTCTCTCTTCCTCCACCTCTCTCTCGCTCATCCTCCACCACTCTCCGTCTCTCTCCTTTCTCACTCTCTCCTTCCTCTCTCTCCCTACCTTGCTCATTTTCTCCTCTCTTGTTCTCTCCATTTCGCTCTTCCTCTCCTCTTTCCAACGTGTTCCTCAAGTCCTCTCTCGCTCACTTCCTCTACTATCTCTCTTTCTCCCCTCTCCCCCTCTTCCTCTCTCTCCCTGTCTCCCCCTGTTGATGAACCAAGTCATGGCCCAAGTCTAGGTGCACTGTTCTCTTACTGATCAGAGTAATATTACACACCTCACTATCCACCTTCTTCTTACCTAAAGCACAAAACTCTGTCTTCACACTGACATTAATAACACAATCTAGGGACCATCTATCCTGGCCTTTTGCCTCTTGCTAGGCCATCGTTGAAAATAAGACTTTGTTTTCAACTGGAACTGCCTAGTAAAATATTTTAAATAAATAAAAAGCATCTATGCTGCAGACTTCCCAGGTTGTTATCTACTAAACAAGTATCCCTGCTGAACAATAACTCAATAACTGTACTGAGCTGTATGTCTACTGTAGAACATAGTCCGCAGCTTTCACTGTCTAACAGAATAGATTAACATATTGATACTCCTCACTCATCATACACATTCTGACAGGAAGCACTTGCACAAGCAAAAACACACACAAGCATACAAACACACACACAAAACAAACACAAGCAAACAAACACACATACACTCTACTTACCATGCCTGCAGGAGGAGTGCTCCTTGTTTGTCTCCTTGTGTGACCCGGGTGCGTTGCCGGGTGAGTTTTCAGGGGGGGTTGCTGGGTGAGTTTCCGGGTGCGTTGCCGGGTGAGTTTTCAGGGGGGGTTGCCGGGTGAGTTTCCGGGTGCGTTGCCGGGTGAGTTTCCAGGTGCGTTGCCGGTGTGGGTCTGTGTTATCAGGACAGGTCAGGGGTTTCCTCTCTGCCTCATTCCCTATACGCTCCCCTCTGACCGAGCCCCCCACACTACAGACCGGACTTCCTCTGTCTCACCTGGAGGGAGAAAGAAGGATGGATGGATAGAGAGAGAGAGAGACAGAGAGAGAGAGACATAGAGACAGAGCGAGAGAGAGAGACAGAGACATAGAGACAGAGCGAGAGAGAGAGAGACGTAGAGACAGAGCGAGAGAGTAAGAGAGAGAGACATAGCGACAGAGCGAGAGAGAGAGACATATATAGAGAGAGAGAGAGAGAGAGAGAGAGAGAGAGAGAGAGAGAGAGAGAGAGAGAGAGAGAGAGAGGGAGGGGGAGACTGATCAGTCAAAGGCAACCAGACAATAGCATATTATCTACCAAAACCCTCCTTAATAATGATCTTACAGCTACAATACATGACCGCTCCTCACCCCCTCTCCTACTTTAGTGCACACACACCTCAGCAGGGTTATGGCCTAGTCTTTGTCTAGAGAGAGGAGAGGAGAACGCATTGCTAAGCTAAAGACGAGACAGTCGGGCCTTATTCATATTTCATGATCTGGGGGAGCGCTGTGGAAAAACCACTGATGTGAAGCTTGTTTTTATCTGCTGTTATGTATGTACACACACACACACACACACACACACACACCACACACACACTGACAGTTACACACACACACTGACAGTTACACACACATACTGACAGACAGATACACCAACACTTACAGTGAGGGAAAAAAAGTATTTGCGTTTTGCGTTTTTCTGGATTTTTTTTTTGTTATTCTGTCTCTCACTGTTCAAATACACCTACCATTAAAATTATAGACTGATCATTTCTTTGTCAGTGGGCAAACGTACAAAATCAGCAGGGGATCAAATACTTTTTTTCCCTCACAGTACAAAGAGAGACATGCATTTTCAAAAACAGCCTGCTCCAGTTTCTGTGATTTCTCCAGCCTAAATGATTCTGCTGCCCACTCGAGCCTATCCTATCAAGCCTATCCTATCTGTCTGTCAGCTCTCCCTGTAACACACCTCTCTCTCACCTCGTCTCTCTCTCACCTCGTTTCTCCATCACCTCGTTTCTCCATCACCTCGTCTCTCTCACCTCGTCTCTCTCTCACCTCGTCTCTCTCACCTCGTCTCTCTCTCCTTCTCACGTCGGTCTCTCTCACCTCGTCTCTCTCACCTCGTCTCACTCTCAACTAGCCTCTCTCACCTCGTCTCCCTCTCACCTCGTCTCTCTCACCTCGTCTCTCTTTCACTTCGTCTGCTCCTCTCAACTCGTCTCCCTCTCACCTCGTCTTCCTCTCACCTCGTCTCTCTCTCACTTCATCTGCTCCTCTCAACTCGTTTCTCTCTCACCTCGTCTGCTCCTCTCACTATGTTAATGGAAGCATTAAGCTTGGCAGAATAATAACTCATAATCATTAATCATCATGTATCACAGATTAACGAGGGGAGTGTCAGTCGGTGGAAAGTTTGACCTGTTAATTCCGGTGGTCATCTGCATTAATCAAACCATGAGGGGAGTGGTTGTGGTTTCCCTGGAAAACAATCTCCATTCCCATGGATTAGGTCAACTGGGCAACTATGGGCTGGCAGGTGGAAGAACCAGAGGTGGACAGGACGCAGGCAGGAACACACACACCAGTAACATGTGTCAGAGGGCAGAGAGCACGTACATTAGGGACCTCTTGTCCCAAACAGCAGCAGTATAGCTGTGATGTAACCGTGCCTCCCGTTGCCTGGATAAAGTGACAGACTTGCGTCAGCCAGGCTAAACCTCTCCACCCTGTCCTGTATGGAATGCCGTAAAGGTCCCCCGCCTCTAAAAACATACACATCAAATAAGAGGCTGACAATCTCTCTCCCTGATCCTGCCGTCGCTGCCCTACCAGAACCTGCCCTCTCTGGTCTCTAGCTGCTCTGACTGCAGTGTGACTGACTGGGTGCTATAGAAACATCCCAGTAGAGGAGGAGGTACCCCAACCGGCAGTATATCCTCCCTGACACATAAGCCTACTCCCAGCTTGCTCTGGTCTCTAGCTGCTCTGACTGCAGTGTGACTGACTGACTGACTGAGTGCTGCTTTGCTATAGATAAAACCACCACATACCACTGCTATGCCAGTGAGGCCACAGGGACACTTTATGGGTTTAACAAGAGCCATGTATTTAAATATATGACTCTGGGTTTAACTAGCCACCAGCCACATGCAACGCTACCAATCAACCCCATTATAATGGAACACAACAGTAAAGCAACACCACTGAGAGCTCTACTAAAACAACACCACACCACCGAGAGCTCTACTAAAACAACACCACACCACGAGAGTCCTACTAAAACAACACCACACCGCCGAGAGCCCTACTAAAACAACACCACACCACGAGAGCCCTACTAAAACAACACCACACCACCGAGAGCCCTACTAAAACAACACCACACCACCGAGAGCCCTACTAAAACAACACCACACCACCGAGAGCCCTACTAAAACAACACCACACCACGAGAGCCCTACTAAAACAACACCACACCACCGAGAGCCCTACTAAAACAACACCACACCACCGAGAGCCCTACTAAAACAACACCACACCACGAGAGCCCTACTAAAACAACACCACACCACCGAGAGCCCTACTAAAACAACACCACACCACCAAGAGCCCTACTAAAACAACACCACACCACCGAGAGCCCTACCAAAACAACACCACACCACCGGGAGCCCTACTAAAACAACACCACACCACCGGGAGCTCTACTAAAACAACACCACACCACCGGGAGCTGTATGGAGGAGCTTTCCAGACTCGTTAAGGATTGTTGTAACACAAAACACCATTGGTTTACAGTCACACATGGTGGTTGGTTCCCAAAATGGGAAGCGCAGTTTTCTTTCAACTGCAATAGCTCTAGCCTAGTCCCAGGTCTGTTTGTGCTGTATAGACCAACTCCTATGGTCGTTGTGACCAGTCATTGTGACCATAGCAGTTTGAAAGTCAGCACAAACAGATCTGGGTACAGGCTGGAATGGCTCTAATTTGGAAAAAACCCACAGTGTTTACGTTCAACCCACAGTGATACTGGGCAGATATGCCATGTCACATGTCACAGTCTCACAACAGGAAGTGACCTCGCCCTCTCAGGAACCATTATGCAAAACCAAACCAGGATGTAAACTAGTCTGCAAATCAACAACAATGGGGGATGGGAGATGTTAACAACTTTCAAGTTGAGAATGGAGAGGTTGAGTATCACCTTACCTGTTCATTTGAAACACAGTGAACCAGTATTCATAAAGGGAAATGTAGTAATATAAAGAACAGAAGTTGCCAAACAGGAAACCTACTAGTTTGGCAAAACACCAAATCATCTGGAGAGAGAGTGAGACGCTGTACCGGTATGATGACATTTCTACATTCCAGAGAGGATCTGAGTTTTCAGCGACACAAGGCCTCATATTCACTCCTATCCAAACTGTGATTGAAAGAGAGAACTCGCTGACATTTTTCCGCAAGTCGGATGCAAAATATTTAGACTCCAGCTAGCCTTCGTCTAGTCAGCAATGACAGCAGAGCTGTACACCACTGTGACTGAGTCCTGCCTGCCTATAATTGTGATACAAATTGCAGAAAGCTCCTGTGTGTGTGTGTGTGTGTGTGTGTGTGTGTGTGCCTTCCTTTGAATGTGATACAAATGGCTCTCTTGCAGCATTGAGCCCCATGCAGTCTGTCCTGTCCTTCGCTGCCCGTAGTGAACTCATTAGCCATACAGAGTGGAAGAATATGAACTGGGCCTGACAGGCACTTAACCATTGAAATGACTCCACAAATATGGAAACCACACAGCAATCAAATATGTGCCTAGCATAGAGCTAGATGTGCATAACTGAGGGAGAGAGAGCATACATGTCCATGGTTGTTTGATCAATACGACTGTAAAGTTTCGAAATGTAAGGGGACTCCTGTGGTATTTAGATATTTACAGAAATCCATTCAGGTGTATTTTGTGGCTTTAGGCAAATGCGTTCTAATGATGTAAAGTCTCGCTGTTGCTACTGCCTGTAAACACACAGTCCAGTTCAAAGTGAATGATGGTGAGCCTCTGTGGCAAACGGCTTGTTTGTATGAAGGCCTACTGTAGCTCTGATTGGCTATGGTGTACCAGTCTGCATAGACTAAGGTCCTGGACGAGACAGATGTTTTTATTCTGGGTTTTTTAATTGTCCAAACGCACAGCCGCTTCCCACTCTATATTGCTGTAGAATTTTCACAAATGCCTTACTATACGTCATTCCCAAGCATTTCAAGAATTTAGTTCAGTTCCACTTTATTGTCTGTGTTTACTTCAGCCACCCTCTGTCTTAACACAGAGCAGTACTGCTCCCAACACCTCCACAGCAGACCATCTATTCCTCTCTCCTTTTCTCACCTCATCCCCCTCTCTGGCCCTCCACGAGAGGATCATTAACCAGGAATGAAGAGGTGGTGGCTGTGAGGCTCCCAACTAGCACTCCCCTGATTAATGACTCACATGTCAATGTAAAAGGAGAGAGAGAGAGAGAGAGAGAAAGAGTAGGATCTGTCAGTCAAAGAGAAGCTGGCTCTGTGCACAGCACCTCAGGCTGCAGTCCTACCGCTGCAAACAATTACAGCCTCACCTGCCACTGAGAGGAACATGCCAGCCAATTTACCTACCTAGCTGGAGGGGGATACGCATTCACTAACAGGGTACTGCCACTTAGAACGTAAACATGGAACCACTCACACACACTTCTCATTGCCACTTACAATGCAAACACTGGCACCACTCACACACACACACTTCTCATTGCCAGTTAGAAGGTAATCACTGGGACCACTCACACACACACACACTTCTCATTGCCAGTTAGAACGTAATCACTGGCACCACTCACACACACACACTTCTCATTGCCAGCTAGAAGGTAATCACTGGCACCACACACACACACTTCTCATTGCCAGTTAGAAGGTAATCACTGGCACCACTCACACACACACACTTCTCATTGCCAGCCAGAAGGTAATCACTGGCACCACACACACACACTTCTCATTGCCAGTTAGAAGGTAATCACTGGGACCACTCACACACACTTCTCATTGCCAGTTAGAAGGTAATCACTGGGACCACTCACACACACTTCTCATTGCCAGTTAGAAGGTAATCACTGGCACCACTCACACACACACACTTCTCATTGCCAGTTAGTAGGTAATCACTGGCACCACTCACACACACACACTTCTCATTGCCAGTTAGAAGGTAATCACTGGCACCACACACACACGTCTCATTGCCAGTTAGAAGGTAATCACTGGCACCACACACACACACTTCTCATTGCCAGTTAGAAGGTAATCACTGGGACCACTCACACACACTTCTCATTGCCAGTTAGTAGGTAATCACTGGCACCACACACACACACGTCTCATTGCCAGTTAGAAGGTAATCACTGGGACCACTCACACACACTTCTCATTGCCAGTTAGAAGGTAATCACTGGCACCACTCACACACACACACTTCTCATTGCCAGTTAGTAAGTAATCACTGGAACCACACACACACACACACACACACTTCTCATTGCCAGTTAGAAGGTAATCACTGGCACCACTCACACACACACACTTCTCATTGCCAGTTAGAAGGTAATCACTGGCACCACTCACACACACACACTTCTCATTGCCAGTTAGAAGGTAATCACTGGCACCACTCACACACACACACTTCTCATTGCCAGTTAGAAGGTAAACACTGGCACCACTCACACACACACACTTCTCATTGCCAGCTAGAAGGTAATCACTGGCACCACACACACACACTTCTCATTGCCAGTTAGAAGGTAATCACTGGGACCACACACACACACTTCTCATTGTCAGTTAGAAGGTAATCACTGGCACCACTCACACACACACACTTCTCATTGCCAGTTAGAAGGTAAACACTGGCACCACTCACACACACACACTTCTCATTGCCAGCTAGAAGGTAATCACTGGCACCACACACACACACTTCTCATTGCCAGTTAGAAGGTAATCACTGGGACCACTCACACACACTTCTCATTGCCAGTTAGAAGGTAATCACTGGGACCACTCACACACACTTCTCATTGCCAGTTAGAAGGTAATCACTGGCACCACTCACACACACACACTTCTCATTGCCAGTTAGTAGGTAATCACTGGCACCACTCACACACACACACTTCTCATTGCCAGTTAGTAGGTAATCACTGGCACCACACACACACACGTCTCATTGCCAGTTAGAAGGTAATCACTGGCACCACACACACACACTTCTCATTGCCAGTTAGAAGGTAATCACTGGGACCACTCACACACACTTCTCATTGCCAGTTAGTAGGTAATCACTGGCACCACACACACACACGTCTCATTGCCAGTTAGAAGGTAATCACTGGGACCACTCACACACACTTCTCATTGCCAGTTAGAAGGTAATCACTGGCACCACTCACACACACACACTTCTCATTGCCAGTTAGTAGGTAATCACTGGAACCACACACACACACACACACACACACTTCTCATTGCCAGTTAGAAGGTAATCACTGGCACCACTCACACACACACACTTCTCATTGCCAGTTAGAAGGTAATCACTGGCACCACTCACACACACACACTTCTCATTGCCAGTTAGAAGGTAATCACTGGCACCACTCACACACACACACTTCTCATTGCCAGTTAGAAGGTAATCACTGGCACCACTCACACACACACACTTCTCATTGCCAGTTAGAAGGTAATCACTGGCACCACTCACACACACACACTTCTCATTGCCAGTTAGAAGGTAATCACTGGCACCACTCACACACACACACTTCTCATTGCCAGTTAGAAGGTAATCACTGGCACCACTCACACACACACACTTCTCATTGCCAGTTAGAAGGTAATCACTGGCACCACTCACACACACACACTTCTCATTGCCAGTTAGAAGGTAAACACTGGCACCACTCACACACACACACTTCTCATTGCCAGCTAGAAGGTAATCACTGGCACCACACACACACACTTCTCATTGCCAGTTAGAAGGTAATCACTGGGACCACACACACACACTTCTCATTGTCAGTTAGAAGGTAATCACTGGCACCACTCACACACACACACTTCTCATTGCCAGCCAGAAGGTAATCACTGGCACCACACACACACACTTCTCATTGCCAGTTAGAAGGTAATCACTGGGACCACTCACACACACTTCTCATTGCCAGTTAGAAGGTAATCACTGGGACCACTCACACACACTTCTCATTGCCAGTTAGAAGGTAATCACTGGCACCACTCACACACACACTTCTCATTGCCAGTTAGTAGGTAATCACTGGCACCACTCACACACACACACTTCTCATTGCCAGTTAGTAGGTAATCACTGGCACCACACACACACACGCCTCATTGCCAGTTAGAAGGTAATCACTGGCACCACACACACACACTTCTCATTGCCAGTTAGAAGGTAATCACTGGGACCACTCACACACACTTCTCATTGCCAGTTAGTAGGTAATCACTGGCACCACACACACACACGTCTCATTGCCAGTTAGAAGGTAATCACTGGGACCACTCACACACACTTCTCATTGCCAGTTAGAAGGTAATCACTGGCACCACTCACACACACACACTTCTCATTGCCAGTTAGTAGGTAATCACTGGAACCACACACACACACACACACACACACACACTTCTCATTGCCAGTTAGAAGGTAATCACTGGCACCACTCACACACACACACTTCTCATTGCCAGTTAGAAGGTAATCACTGGCACCACTCACACACACACTTCTCATTGCCAGTTAGAAGGTAATCACTGGCACCACTCACACACACACTTCTCATTGCCAGTTAGAAGGTAATCACTGGCACCACTCACACACACACACTTCTCATTGCCAGTTAGAAGGTAATCACTGGGACCACTCACACACACACACTTCTCATTGCCAGTTAGAAGGTAATCACTGGCACCACTCACACACACACACTTCTCATTGCCAGTTAGAAGGTAATCACTGGCACCACTCACACACACACACTTCTCATTGCCAGTTAGAAGGTAATCACTGGCACCACACACACACACACACTTCTCATTGCCAGTTAGAAGGTAATCACTGGCACCACTCACACACACACACTTCTCATTGCCAGTTAGAAGGTAATCACTGGCACCACTCACACACACACACTTCTCATTGCCAGTTAGAAGGTAATCACTGGCACCGTGGCACGACACTCCTCTCTGCACAGCAGCTGAACACTCACTTAATCCTAACTGCCATTTTCCTTATTAGCTCATTACGGACAAGAGTTTATTACAAACAAAAACAACGACTTTTTGCTTGACTGGAAACAAAGATTGGGAAAAGAGTAATCTAGTATTACTGGTAGTATTAGAACGTGATCCAGTAGTAAGGATTAGTAACATTCCAAAATGATCAATTATTAGTATTAGATTGTCTGTAATCTAGTATTACTGTGTAAGTCATATAAGAAGACATATTTTATCCTCCCACTGTGATAAGGAAGAGTAGCTAAGGAATTTGTTGGGGTTTTTCTTCCTATGTGTCTGTGTGTCATGAATACACAAGTGTCCCTCGCTACCCATGGCTCAAAGCGACTAATTACAAACACTCTCTCTACTTCCCCTCTATCCCCCGCTCTTCAACCCTCTCTCCTCCATCCCTCCTCCCCCTCTCTTCCTCTCTCCAGCCAGTGGTTCTGGTGTCCTCTCTGGGGTAATCACTCATTAGGTCTACAGTGAAGCCAGGACCTGCTTCCCCCACCAAGAGACTACAGCAGCCCAGCACACCGCAGCCTGAAACACTGCAGACCTAAACCCACACACTAGGTATTCAAACTAAATAATGAGAGACTACAGCAGCCCAGCACAGAGCCTGTTACAGACAGGGAAATTTCTGCCATTAAAATCATTAAGCGGTTTTTTCAAACAGTCTAAAAATATATATTATATATACAGTACCAGTCAAAAGTTTGGACACATCTACTCATTCAAGGGTTTTTCTTTATTTTTACTATTTTCTACATTGTAGAATAATAGTGAAGACATCAAAACTATGAAATAACACATATGGAATCATGCAGTAACGAAAAAAGTGTTAAACAAATCAAAATATATTTTATATTTGAGATTCTTCAAAGTAGCCACCCTTTGCCTTGATGACAGCTTTGTAGACTTTCAAACCGCCGCTTTACCTACATTTGTCCTGGGTCTGGTCCAACCCATTGGTTTCTAGACCAATCAGACGCCCCCAAATGTGTTTGCATATGATGAAGTGTCAGAGAGGTACTCAGTTCCAGACTCATTTCAGGGAAGAAACTAACGTCTATGGGTGTAGCATTTGCCTGGAGTCTGGGTAGCCAGGCAAAGCACTTTGTGACAAGTATTTGAAAAGATGTGGCATTATAGGTACTTTTTTGTCAATATTTTGGGAAAAAGTGTTACATCCAAATAATGTTTAATTATTGATTTTCAATCTGAGTGAAGCACAGTTATTGTTCAGGAGAACAGAGGTTCTGGTCTAAATTATCATGTTGAAGGGGTCCTAGTCTAAATTATCATGATTAAGGGGTTCTAGTCTAAATTATCATGATGAAGAGGTTCTAGTCTAAATTATCATGATGAAGAGGTTCTAGTCTAAATTATCATGATGAAGGGGTCCTAGTCTAAATTATCATGATGAAGGGGTTCTAGTCTAAATTATCATGATGAAGAGGTTCTAGTCTAAATTATCATGATGAAGAGGTTCTAGTCTAAATTATCATGATGAAGGGTCCTAGTCTAAATTATCATGATGAAGGGGTTCTAGTCTAAATTATCATGATGAAGAGGTTCTAGTCTAAATTATCATGATGAAGAGGTTCTAGTCTAAATTATCATGATGAAGAGGTTCTGGTCTAAATTATCATGATGAAGAGGTTCTAGTCTAAATTATCATGATGAAGGGGTTCTAGTCTAAATTATCATGATGAAGGGGTTCTAGTCTAAATTATCATGATGAAGAGGTTCTAGTCTAAATTATCATGATGAAGAGGTTCTAGTCTAAATTATCATGATGAAGGGGTTCTGGTCTAAATTATCATGATGAAGAGGTTCTAGTCTAAATTATCATGATGAAGAGGTTCTAGTCTAAATTATCATGATGAAGGGGTTCTAGTCTAAATTATCATGATGAAGGGGTTCTAGTCTAAATTATCATGATGAAGAGGTTCTAGTCTAAATTATCATGATGAAGAGGTTCTAGTCTAAATTATCATGATGAAGAGGTTCTAGTCTAAATTATCATGATGAAGAGGTTCTAGTCTAAATTATCATGATGAAGAGGTTCTAGTCTAAATTATCATGATGCCCTTTCATCTCTTCTTCTTCCCTCGTTTCCTCTTTTCCATCATAACATAATAATGTTGAGATTTCTCATTACTAGTTAATTGTGTGGTTCTCTCAGGAGGACAAGCAGGGGCCTCGGGCCAGCATAGACTTACACACACACACACACACACACACACACACACACTGAGTTTTCCCTGTAGAGGACAATAGCATCAGATAGTTTGCGTTCCAAATGGCACTCTAGTGCATTATGGGACCTAGTCACAAGAAGTACACTATACAGTAGTGATGGGGGAATGGATAAAGATAAATATCACAATATTATTTTTGCGCTCGTTGGCTGTACCTGCAGTAATTTTCCTTCATACCTTGTTCTCCAAATAGGGAACCAATTTGTTTTCAGCACTTTTACTTCCATGACTGATAAAAAAAAAAATCACATGGGTCTCTCTTGTCCCTCTGCAGATGACATATCCCAACGAATCACAATAAAAATCACAGTATCGAATCGCAATACATATAGAATCGTGAGAATCGCAATACATATAGAATCGTGAGAATCGCAATACATATAGAATCGTGAGAATCGCAATACATATCGAATCGGCACTTTAGTATGGTGATAACATCGTATTGTGAGGTCCCTGGCCATTCCCAGCTCTATTATAAAGGAAATAGGGTTCCACATAGGATGCACACATGGAAAGAAGGGAAGGAATTAAATGGAATTTACAGAGGATGCCCCAAGCGACCAATTAAATTCAAAAAGCGACCCTGATAACCAGGTCTGTGAGTGTGATATACGTGAGTGCATATGTTCGTGTGTACAGTCGTGGCCAAAGGTTTTGAGAATGACACAAATATACATTTTCACAAAGTCTGCTGCCTCAGTTTGTATGATGGCAATTTGCATATACTCCAGAATGTCATGAAGAGTGATCAGATGAATTGCAATTAATTGCAAAGTCTCTGTTTGCCATGCAAATGAACTGAATCCCCCAAAAACATTTCCACTGCATTTCAACCCTGCCACAAAAGGACCAGCTGACATCATGTCAGTGATTCTCTCGTTAACACAGGTGTGAGTGTTGACGAGGACAAGGCTGGAGATCACTCTGTCATGCTGATTGAGTTCGAATAACAGACTGGAAGCTTCAAAAGGAGGGTGGTGCTTGGAATCATTGTTCTCCTCTGTCAACCATGGCTACCTGCAAGGAAACACGTGCCGCAATCATTGCATTGCACAAAAAGGGCTTCACAGGCAAGGATATTGCTGCCAGTAAGATTGCACAGGCAGTCATTTGAGAAACCAAGGCTGTTGAGTCTGCCGATAAGAATGTGGTGATTGACAGAGTCGAAAGCCTTGGCCAGGTCGATGAATACAGCTGCACAGTATTGTCTCTTATCGATGGCGGTGATAATATGATATCGTTTAGGACCTTGAGCGTGGCTGAGGTGCACCCATGACCAGCTCGGAAACCAGATTGCATAGCGGAGAAGGTACGGTGGGATTCTAAATTGTCGGTGATCTGTTTGTTAACTTGGCTTTCGAACACCTTAGAAAGGCAGGGTAGGATAGATATAGGTAGAAGAATTCAGCAGTAGAACATGGTAGCAGAATGCAGCATTAGAACGCTGTACCAGACTGAAGCAGTAGAACGCGGAAGCAGAATGCAGCAGCTAGATCCCATACAGTAGAAGTACCAGTATGTTTATGAGGAGCGCTGTGTTCTATAGAACAAAGGAAGGACACCAGGGGATAGAAGGATCATCATGATGATGCTCTGTAGAATGGAGCCATCAGCCAGACAGTCATACTGAGCCACGGGAGGTGGGTGCTGCAATATTCTGCCCAGTTTATACAGTATAGTACACAGGCTCTGGAAATCAGCCTGACCTCTCTGTGCTATGGCGCCCCACCTTGGGTTGTGCCGTGGCGGAGATCTTTGTGGGCTATACTCGGCGTTGTCTCAGGATGGTAAGTTGGTGGTTGAAGATATCCCTCTAGTGGTGTGGGGGCTGTGCTTTGGCAAAGTGGGTGGGGTTATATCCTATCGTTGGACGGGGACACTGTCTCCCGACCCCCTCCTGTCAGCCTCCAGTATTTATGAAGCAATAGTGTATGTGTCGGGGGCTAGGGTCAGTCTGTTATATCTGGAGTATTTCTCCCATCTTAACCAGTGTCCTGTGTGAATATAAGTATGCTCTCTCTAATTCTCCCTCTTTTTCTCTCTTTCTTTCTCTCTCTCGGAGGACCTGAGCCCTAGGACCATGCCTCAGGACTACCTGGCCTGATGATTCCTTGCTGTCCCCAGTCCACCTGGCTATGCTGCCTGCGGCATATGGAACCCTGACCTGTTCATCGGATGTGCTACCTGTCCCAGACCTGCTGTTTTCAACTCTCTAGAGACAGCAGGAGTGGTAGAGATACTCTGAATGATCGGCTATGAAAAGCCAACTGACATTTACTCCTGAGGTGCTGACCTGTTGCACCCTTTACAACCACTTTGATTATTATTATTTGACCCTGCTGGTCATCTATGAACATTTGAACATCTTGTCCATGTTCTGTTATAATCTCCACCCAGCACAGCCAGAAGAGGACTGGCCACCCCTCATAGCCTGGTTCCTCTCTAGGTTTCTTCCTAGGTTCTGGCCTTTCTAGGGAGTTTTTCTAGCCACCGTGCTTCTTCACCTGCATTGCTTGTTGTTTGGGGTTTTAGGCTGGGTTTCTGTACAGCACTTTGTGACATCAGCTGACGTAAGAAGGGCTTTATGAATCCATTTGAATTTGATTGATATGCCTCTTACTCTGGGTACTGTCTATGCTAAAACGTAGTCATACATTTCCCTGTTTTACCACTCTGCATGAACAACAATCACACAACAACAACAATGATAATAAAGATGAAAACAACAAGGCAACATCCCATGGTGTATGAAGTGTCAGCATACAGTACAGACCTAAAGCCTAGTGGAGCTCTGCTTTAGACTCTGACAATGACGTTACATCCACTAACCCTCCCCTTTCTTTAAAAAGAGAAAGACAGAAAGCAACTTTGTGACACATAGGTCAGATTGACGGCATTGATGGTGTGTGGAGACTGCTGATGGTGTCTTTGGAGGGTCAGGCAAATGCATAACATAACAGAGGGGTATCAGCATATGTGTGTGTGTGTGTGTGTGTGTGTGTGTGTGTGTGTGTGTGTGTGTCAAGGTTTCCGTTAGCCAGTAATAGACTAATTCTGGCCAAACAATTTACATGAAAAGCCCCCCAAAAATTGCCGCAGGCCAATTGTCCGGGAGAATAAAAGAAATCACATTGCGAAAATGCATTTTAGCCTATTCATTGATTGAAATATCAGTCGATGTAGTGCGAGAGCTGCTACTACAGCTCATCAAACAGCTCTTTCGTTCCTGCTGGAGTGAAATGTGCTTTTATGAGCAACAATTCAATGCAATCGCGTGTTAAAAACTGTTTCGATGGCCACGATTAAAAAGAGCTACTATTTTTACTTCTCAATTGGTAATTGAAGTGCACTTCCCATTCGCCATTCAAATGCGTTGGCAACTAGGCAGGCTTCAGCGCGTAACACCACTTTGATCTGTAGGCAGTATGCTTTTTGAAAACATATACACTACCGTTCAAAAGTTTGGGGTCACTTAGAAACATCTTTGTTTTTGAAAGAAAAACAAATTTTTGGGCCATTAAAATAACATAAAATGGATCAGAAATACAGTGTATACATTGTTGATGTTGTAAATGACTATTGTAGCTGGAAACGGCAGATTTTTTATGGAATATCTACATAGGCGTACAGAGGCCCATTATCAGCAACCATCACTCCTGTGTTCCAATGGCACGTTGTGTTAGCTAATCCAAGTTGATCATTTTAAAAGGCTAATTGATCATTAGAAAACCCTTTTGTGATTATGTTAGCACAGCTGAAAACTGTCGTTCTGATTAAAGAAGCAATACAACTGATGCTTTAGTTCTGTGAAAGCAGTTGGGACTATGATATCTCTTATCTGGATGGTTCAACTATTGGATTCAGTTCCTCTACCCATCCAACTTTCTCTTCATCTGCCAAATAAATTATTTCATTGTCAAATCCAGTGCAGACCAGAGAGGTATAGTGTTATTAATAAAACCATATTAATTTGATGGTGGGTTGGGTTGGGGAAGCGTGTTCTATGACAGACCCAAATACCCATTAGGGAATGAGGACACAGCTGGACACAGGACAAGAGGGCTCAAACACAAAAACACACACACACACACACACACACACACACACACACACACACACACACACACACACACACACACACACACACACACACACACACACACACACACACACACACACACACACACACACACACACAGAAACATGCACACTCAGAGAAGAAGCACACACGCAGGCACAGCGACAGACAACACACGCACACAGGGACACAGGCACACACACACAGGCCCATCCCAGCCAGCGGCAGCAAAGGGATTTTAACTCAACTCCACAGATTAGCACAGGGCTTCTGGGAAAACAAAAGAAACATCAGAGAGCTTTTTATTACAGCTTTATTGTTGTTTTTATTAGTCTAGACCTATCTGTTTTATATTTAATATCTTCCCTTTTTTCCCCTAAGCTTAAAACAACAACAATCGGCAGCATAAATTCCAAGAATGCTTTGTTTTTAGAACCGTTTCTCTGGGCGACATCTGCAGGAAGAAGGCCCTGAGGTTTACACTGTACACCTGGGATCATCTGCAGGAAGAAGGCCCTGAGGTTTACACTGTACACCTGGGATCATCTGCAGGAGGAAGGCCCTGAGGTTTACACTGTACACCTGGGATCATCTGCAGGAGGAAGGCCCTGAGGTTTACACTGTACACCTGGGATCATCTGCAGGAGGAAGGCCCTGAGGTTTACACTGTACACCTGGGATCATCTGTAGGAAGAAGGCCCTGAGGTTTACACTGTACACCTGGGATCATCTGCAGGAGGAAGGCCCTGAGGTTTACACTGTACACCTGGGATCATCTGCAGGAAGAAGGCCCTGAGGTTTACACTGTACACCTGGGATCATCTGCAGGAGGAAGGCCCTGAGGTTTACACTGTACACCTGGGATCATCTGCAGGAGGAAGGCCCTGAGGTTTACACTGTACACCTGGGATCATCTGCAGGAAGAAGGCCCTGAGGTTTACACTGTAAACCTTTACTACAGCAAAGCAAATATAAAAACTATTTTTGTGAAATTGTTTACTTGACATGTCGTTGCGTGAAGCTTGGTGCTCACAGAATCAGTAGGCTATTAAACAAACACTCAAACAAGCATCAGAAGCAGGATCTGTCTTATTTCTGTAGATGTATTGATGATTTATAAAGCCAACAACACATTTAACAGTCAGGCTATTAATCATAGACATTAAGTTAAGTTGAGTTGGGGTTTCCTCTCTCCTCACTCTCCTGTTACTCATCTCCTCATTCTGCTGTTGCCTCCGTCACATTGCTATTATGCACATAGCAACATGGTCTAGGAAAAGGTGCCAATTTAACAGCGCACTGATGTGTTTCAGAACCGAGGACAGATACCGCTATCCAATGCGGGAGAAAGCATTGTAAAATTATGTTATAAAATAATATATGTTGCACCATTGTTCTTACGTAATATAACCATATACAATTTCAGTAGCACATGTCTTAGTGATGGACTGTTCCATCCCCACGGCCTCCACAATGGATCAGTCCACTCAGACATGAGCCAATCAGACAGGTGTCTTGCAAACCATTATATTCTTTTGCTACTGCTCGACTAAAGAAATCTTGGTCGACCAACAGCCTGTCGACCAAACAATCGACCAGTCAACTAAATTGGGTCAGCCTTACCTTGCTTACAGTCATATATGATCACATATACATTATCTCTCTATTATACGTTGGAATACTTTGGAACCGATTTCCAAAATTAAAACCACAAAGTTGATTTGCTGTTTTTTCTACAGTCTTTTATGTCCAACAATAAAAAATGCCATAAAGAAAACCTGGGGGTCTGCTAATTGGGGAACCCTGCTGTACACCAATATCAAACACATCAACAAAATACTAACCTTGACTCCGCTGCTGTACTGTATATGACGTCGGAACCAACCTACGTCCGGACTGCCTCTGTATATGAACCAGAAAAATGTCACTTAAATGTGCACGATGCTCAACTCACATAAATGTGCACGATGCTCAACTCCCCTAAATGTGCACGATGCTCAACTCCCCTAAATGTGCACGATGCTCAACTCCCCTAAATGTGCTCGATGCTCAACTCCCCTAAATGTGCTCGATGCTCAACTCCCCTAAATGTGCACGATGCTCAACTCCCCTAAATGTGCTCGATGAATCACAGAATTCTCTATACAAAAGGATTAATTTGCTTGATTGTTTTCTTGGAAGCTACTCCATCTGTCCTTGTTGTGACATCACACTAAAGTGTAGTAGTTAACAGACAAAGTGACCATCCAAAAGAACAAAGGGACCCGGCCAAAACACCATTCTTCTGTCTCTACTCTCTACTAGGCTTAATCCCAAATGGCATCCTATTCCCTATATAGTGCACTACTTTTGACCAGATCCATATGGGCCCTGGTCAAAAGTAGTGTACTAACTAGGGAATAGCGTGCCATTTGGGTCTGCATTTACCTGATTAACAGTGCAATAAACAAACTAACAGCTGTTTGGCTGTCCAAATCAAAACGTTCCCAGGACCCCAGCCAAAACAATGTTTGTCTCTTAGGTTGCGCCTCAAATCGCACCCTACTCCCTATATTATGGGTCACGGTTCGGTAGGTATTGTGGTTTTGGGGTCACGGTTCGGTAGGTATTGTGGTTTTGGGGTCACGGTTCGGAAGGTATTGTGGTTTTGGGGTCACGTTTCGGTAGGTATTGTGGTTTTGGGGACACGGTTTGGTAGGTATTACGGTTTTGGGGTCACGGTTCGGTTCAGTTTCGGTACAGCTACTGCAGTTAATTTATGAACATACGAAGTATTGATAGGTGGCAGGAAGCCTAGCGGTTAGAGCGTTGGGCAAGTAACCTAAAGGTTGCTGGTTAGAATACCTGAGCCGACAAGATGAAAATCTGCCGATGTGCTCTAATTTGCTCCAGGGGCGCTGTACTACTATGGCTGACCCTGTAAAAAAAACATTTCACTGCACCTATCCGGTGTATGTGGCAATAAAACGTGTTATTTTCATCTATAGACTCTCATAAAGGGGGCGTGCCTGTAACACAGTACTTCCCATTTCCCAGTCCAGGGTAACGTGATGTGCTGTCACTGTTAAGTAGCTCTCTGTAGCCCTGGAGGTCCATCCATCTGTAGTAAGCACAACACAGGGTGCATTGGCCAATTCATTGACAACTTCCGGATTTAGCTTGCTTATATAGAGCAGGTTACTTTACTACCTGTTGGCTGAAATGGGTGTGACAGGGTGAAGTTCATTATTCCCTACATTCATTATGTCCTGATGAAAAGTGATCTACACGGAGAAGCCTTCCTGTGCTACTAACCATGGTGGTGAAGAGGGAGGGGCATTAAGCCTGCTTTAGGCTGTTTAGGGAAGTGTGAATGGAGCAGAGAAGTGGGATAAAGCCCAGGGAGGGCTGAGGGGAGGCTGAGGGGAGGCTTTCTGTCTGTGTGTCTGTTTTCCTGCCTGGATAGTGTTTCTGTCTGTGTGTCTGTTTTCCTGCTGGTTAGTCTCTCTGTCTGTCTGTCATTCCCTGCCTGGTAAGTACGTCGGTCGGTCTGTCTGGTTAGTCATTCAGCTGCTCCCTCAGAGTGAAAGATCAAGCCTCGGTTATTAAAGGAGAGAGCGAAAGGAGGAAAGGAAGCAAGAGAGAGAGAGAGAGAGAGAGAGAGAGAGAGAGAGCGAGAGAGAGAGAGAAAGAGCAGCGGCAGGAAGTGTGTGTTTCTGTGTGTGTGTCCAGAGTTGTGTTTTGCATCCAGGCAGTGGGTAAATCAATTGTTCCTAGAGGGAGCGGAGCCGATGGCTTCTAAATGCAGCGCTGCTTGAGAGCTCAGAGCGTGGAGAAGGCAGGATGCAGACAATCAGGTGTGGTGGGGAGCAATATCACTCCTCGCTTTCTCTCCTTACCTCTCTCTGATTCTCTCCCTGTATTCTCCATTTCCCTCTCACTCTAATTTTCTCTCCCTCCCTCTCTCTTTATCTCTCTCACTTTTCTCTTTCCTTTTCTCCCTGATCCTAGTGAGGCTGGGGGTTAGATACACCTGGCATTGGAAGGTCTATGAGGCTGGGGGTTAAATACACCTGGCATTGGAAGGTCTATGAGGCTGGGGGTTAAAGGGGAGATTGCATGACAGGACTCCTCCGCCTCCCCTCACACTGAAACTATAGTGGATGAATAGGCAGATTGGCATAGGCTGCTTCTCCCATTGTAACATAGAGCCCAGGACAGGCACTGAGGCACTGCAGGCCAACCGTGTGCTGTGTTGTGCAGAAGCAGTTTCTCAGGACCTTGCAGTGCCGTCTGTTCCTGCTGAAATCAGCACAGCCAGCCATGTAACGCTAGAGCTAGGCCCTCTACCCACTACATCTACACTGCTCAGGATCAGAGCCTCTGTAGATGTGGGTCAGAAACACAGAGAGAGGGAGGGAGGGTGGGAGAGTAGAGAGAGAGAGAGTGAGGGAGAGGGAGAGAAAGAAAGAGATGGATGAGAGAGCGAGAGTTAAATAGCGACTGAGAAGGTAAATGGAATTGTGCATTTGGACAAGCCATAGAAAAGGCAATTCAGAGTCAGAGAATAGATGCGGAAGCAGGTGTGTGTTTAGATTAGTGTGTGTGTGTGTGTTTAGATTAGTGTGTGTGTGTGTGTGTTTAGATTAGTGTGTGTTTGTGTATGCCACTGCTGCAGTACCTCCCTCTCGCTGTGCCAAGTCGGAGCGGATCAGTGAATCCATTCATTCCAGGTCAATTTGGGCACTCTGCTCGACAACAGCAATCATTAACCAAATCCTGGGATCTGTCACTGCCAGAGACGGAGAGCCAGACACCTCCAGAATCACAGAAAAACACTGTCTCTCTCTCTCAGAAATAAAAGGGGAAGTGTAGCTACGGCAGTTAAAACACTTATGTACACTGACTAGTGAGTCCAATCAATAATTGTGAATCAATTAGTAATCAAAATAAATGTCACAAAGATCTGCTTGATTCATAAACAAGAAAAATGCAGCGTCCCCCTTGGGCCAATCAGTGTAATTTTGTAAATGACGGATCTCTATGGCAAGACGCATCATTCACCCAAGTTCTGTCAAAATCGTGCGGTCGATATGAATGTTCTCACATACGTTGAGTCTTGACAGTGTTTGCAACATGTGTATCAAATTGTGTTACAATACGGATATCCTCGACTTATTTATATGCATTAATAAGCCAGACCACGGCCACATGAATGTCTATTGGTCAATAGTAGCCATGTTGTTTTAAGTACTAATCTGGAAAATATTGTGTTGAGATACGTTTGTCCATAGATGCCACATATTACGGTTCATGCATATTGGTGATTCGGTGCCAGAATAATTTAATTTGAAGTGTTTTCACAAAATTAAAGTATGGCGGAACATCCATCACGGCAGACATGCTGCCCTACCTAGCAAAAAGGCAGTAACTTCTCATTTGGTCGAAAATGAGTTAATGTCATTTTTGTTAAATTAAGAACATGCTTAATCATGCGGACAAGTATCCTGCCTCTATTGTATTGTGTTCAGGAGAAAATGGGGTAAATAAAAGCAAGGTGAATAAAAGCAATTTTTTCTCAGTTCCAAGCTATGAGCAGTTACTGCCTTTTTTCTTGGTAGGGCAGTATGGGTCCCTAAGGTAAACGTGTTCCTTGTGAGGAGAGGGACCTATGTACCAAATTTCATGACTTCAAATGGGGGAAGGGGTGTGACCTTTAAGCTTTGCATTTTCAATCTTTTGGTATAGCGCCACCATCTGGCCAATCAGTGTATTTTTGTAAAGACGGATCTCTATGGCAAGACGCATCATTCAACCAAGTTGAATCAAAATCACCCAATCAGAATTGGGCCAGTGCTGTCTGAGATATCACGTGTGTTTTATATGAATCCATACAGCACACAGCCCTGTGTGTGTGTGTGTGTGTGTGTGTGTGTGTGTGTGTGTGTGTGTGTGTGTGTGTGTGTGTGTGTGTGTGTGTGTGTGTGGCTACACATCTAGCCCTATAGCTAAGCTTCCTGGTTGAATAGCTGAATGACTGCCGTTATGACACAGTGGTAGGATTAATATTTCACAGCCAGTCAGTCCAGGGTCATGCCTCTCTCTCTCTCTCTCTCTCTCTCTCTCTCTCTCTCTCTCTCTCTCTCTCTCTCTCTCTATCTAGCCATCTCCTCTCTCTCTCTTTTTTTCTCTCTCCATCCATCTCCTCCATGAACAGCTCTATTTCAGTCAGTCTAAAACCGTCCGCAGTGACAGAACCAACCCGCTGCCGCTCCCACATAATGTGAAGAATGAATATTTCAGTAGCAGCGCGTCCCAAACCTTTCCGGGCCGAGCTAACCCAGGGGGAGTGATACATAGTATCATGCACCTTTAACACCAGATCATCTCTTTCTTAGATTTTTGGTTCAAACAGGGAAAAAAATACAGTTTCTTCCAGACAAACCAATACAGTGTTGACGTGCCAGTGTGGTAGAATCCTACGGACTGAACACCAGCTACAGTTCTCTCTCTCTCTCTCTCTCTCTCTCTCTCTCTCTCTCTCTCTCTCTCTCTCTCTCTCTCTGACAGTTTCATAGAGCCACAGCTCCTCAGGGAATCACTGTCACAATCCAGGACTGCAGAGAGACTGGTTGAAGAGGATATTATGTTATGTTAAGTGCGTGTGTGTGCTTGCAGAAAGAGGGCAAGCCTCAGCAATGTCCTGAATTTTTAACCAGGCTACCGTTCAGGGAGCTGACCTAAGAGAGAGTGTGGATGTGACACACTCTCTCACACACACACACTCAACATAACATAACATAACACTGAGGTGACACACATATATTGGAGGGACATCAGGCCACACCTCTATATCGCTCGTCATTCAACGACTAAACTCATTCAGTGTCTCTCTACATATTCCTTACTGCAAGTTAGACAGGAGAGAGAGAGAGACAGACAGATGGAGACAGACAGAGAGAGATGGAGAGAAATACATGCAGAGAGAGAGAAGGGAGAGAGGGAGGGAGAGAGAGAGAGAGAGAGAGAGAGAGAGAGAGAGATGGTGGGACAGAAAAGAGATTCAAAAGGAAGTGGAGAAGAGAGATGAACGGGCAAGGTGACGTGTCAGTTGGATTTTGTGTCCAGCAGCCAGGTGTTAGTGTATTGTAAGCTAAGGGCAATAGCTAAGTATAAAAACAGTGTTCATAGATTGCTCTGGGTGAACACTAGAACAGCTACACTGACTGCTGTCAGGAAAACAAACTGTCATCCGTTAACACTTCAAGCATTTAACACACTCCTCCTACCACCTACCATTCCCCGCCTGAAGCACCACACACACCGTGTAAAACCTAGTGGAACCTGATGTGCTGCTTTGTGATAGCAGAGGGTTGTTAACATGCATTCCATACGCCCCGACCTCGCAGTACAAGGCAAGTCAAGTCACATAGAATGTCTAAGGAAAGCACAAGTCATAACATTTGTGTAGTGTTGCATTGGATATGTTGTTTCTCATAGACCGAGGAAGATATTCTCAAATTCTTCTGTAACAAAAGTATCTGCTGCAACTAGGCTGTGTTGAGGTGCTGCTGGCCTCTCAGGGCAGTCTCAGGGCAGATTAGATTAGATCAACATTATTATCCCACCAGGTAGAAATTCATTTGGTCATGTACTTAAAAAAGACAAAGTACATAAAACATAAAAACACAATTAATACACAATAAAATTCAAGGAAGTTATTCTCCATTTCTTCTTCACGTGCAAGCCAAAACCGTTGTGTACTTTGGTACATTCTACACACACCAAACTTACCATCTGCTTATCTTTTAAATGATGTCCACCTGACCCAGATTGCAATTCATAATGGACTGTTATGTGGATTGGCTAAACAACAACAGTAATTAAGGCTGTGTTCTAAACAAAACAACTACTAGTGTGTTCGCTCTAGTTCCTCAATGGCACAGCTATGAGAGCTCAAAAAAGCACTTTATAGTTGAAGACTCTTAAATGACTTATGAACTGTGCACACTTTGGAGAGGTGTGTGGCCACTTAGAAACACCAGTTAGACCTCTCACTCAAACCCTTGTCATTTCTTTTGTCTTATGTTTCACCTACCCAACATTTTCCAGGAATATTCTTATCATGTTATTGAATGTATTCAGAGTATTTTCAGATTTCATTGTCAACAAATGCAGTGAAAAGTACAGTAAATGTAAAACACATAAAATCAACAGTGTACTGTTTGGATTCAGTCTTGTGTCCGGTGAACTGTTATGTCCTAAACTTTAGTCTAATCATTTTTCCATTATCTCCAAACAGTTCCCTATTAGCCCCATCCATTTAGCCCCATCCATTTAGCCCCATCCATTTGGCCCCATCCATTTGGCCCCATCCATTTGGCCCCATCCATTTGGCCCCATCCATTTAGCCCCATCCATTTAGCCCCATCCATTTGGCCCCATCCATTTAGCCCCATCCATTTGGCCCCATCCATTTGGCCCCATCCATTTGGCCCCATCCATTTAGCCCCATCCATTTAGCCCCATCCATTTGGCCCCATCCATTTAGCCCCATCCATTTAGCCCCATCCATTTGGCCCCATCCATTTGGCCCCATCCATTTGGCCCCATCCATTTGGCCCCATCCATTTAGCCCCATCCATTTGGCCCCATCCATTTAGCCCCATCCATTTGGCCCCATCCATTTAGCCCCATCCATTTGGCCCCATCCATTTAGCCCCATCCATTTAGCCCCATCCACTTAGGCCAATTCCAATTCCCAGAGTGTAAGGGGCGAAACAAAGCAGTTGTTATTACATTTTTTATGTATTACTTGTTTAATAAATTAAGTTAAATGAATCATTACTTAGCCATTGCCAATATCATTATTTCTAAGGATGACTCGAAAGCTACTGCAGGTGCCCTAGCCTAACTTGTAAAACGATGTAGGCTATACTCACCTATAGGGAAATGGTGGCCATTTTTACCTCTGGCCATTATTACCGGTTGTGAATTGAACTGGTTGAATAATTGAATGTATCATTCCTTCCCTAAAACTACGATGGGTGGAAAGTAGAATGAGAGCTGCATTTTGAGTTCGTGTCTGAGTTGGTAGGGTACAGGCTGAGTTGGTAGGGTACAGGCTGAGTTGGTAGGGTACAGGCTGAGTTGGTACGGTACAGGCTGAGTTGGTAGGGTACAGGCTGAGTTGGTAGGGTACGGGCTGAGTTGGTAGGGTACAGGCTGAGTTGGTAGGGTACAGGCTGAGTTGGTAGGGCACGGGCTGAGTTGGTAGGGTACGGGCTGAGTTGGTAGGGTACAGGCTGAGTTGGTAGGGTACAGGCTGAGTTGGTAGGGTACAGGCTGAGTTGGTAGGGTACAGGCTGAGTTGGTAGGGTACGGGCTGAGTTGGTAGGGTACGGGCTGAGTTGGTAGGGTACAGGCTGAGTTGGTAGGGTACATGCTGAGTTGGTAGGGTACAGGCTGAGTTGGTAGGGTACAGGCTGAGTTGGTAGGGTACAGGCTGAGTTGGTAGGGTACAGGCTGAGTTGGTAGGGTACGGGCTGAGTTGGTAGGGTACGGGCTGAGTTGGTAGGGTACAGGCTGAGTTGGTAGGGTACAGGCTGAGTTGGTAGGGTACAGGCTGAGTTGGTAGGGTACAGGCTGAGTTGGTAGGGTACGGGCTGAGTTGGTAGGGTACAGGCTGAGTTGGTAGGGTACAGGCTGAGTTGGTAGGGTAGGCTGAGCTGGTAGGGTACAGGCTGAGTTGGTAGGGTACAGGCTGAGTTGGTAGGGTACATGCTGAGTTGGTAGGGTACAGGCTGAGTTGGTAGGGTACAGGCTGAGTTGGTAGTGCACAGGCTGAGTTGGTAGGATACAGGCTGAGTTGGTAGGGTACAGGCTGAGTTGGTAGGGTACAGGCTGAGTTGGTAGGGTACGGGCTGAGTTGGTAGGGTACAGGCTGAGTTGGTAGGGTACAGGCTGAGTTGGTAGGGTACGGGCTGAGTTGGTAGGGTACAGGCTGAGTTGGTAGGGTACAGGCTGAGTTGGTAGGGTACAGGCTGAGTTGGTAGGGTACAGGCTGAGTTGGTAGGGTACAGGCTGAGTTGGTAGGGTACAGGCTGAGTTGGTAGGGTACAGGCTGAGTTGGTAGGGTACAGGCTGAGTTGGTAGGGTACAGGCTGAGTTGGTAGGGTACAGGCTGAGTTGGTAGGGTACAGGCTGAGTTGGTAGGGTACAGGCTGAGCTGGTAGGGTACAGGCTGAGTTGGTAGGGTACAGGCTGAGTTGGTAGGGTACAGGCTGAGTTGGTAGGGTACAGGCTGAGTTGGTAGGGTACAGGCTGAGTTGGTAGGGTACAGGCTGAGTTGGTAGGGTACAGGCTGAGTTGGTAGGGTACAGGCTGAGTTGGTAGGGTACGGGCTGAGTTGGTAGGGTACGGGCTGAGTTGGTAGGGTACAGGCTGAGTTGGTAGGGTACATGCTGAGTTGGTAGGGTACAGGCTGAGTTGGTAGGGTACAGGCTGAGTTGGTACGGTACAGGCTGAGTTGGTAGGATACAGGCTGAGTTGGTAGGGTACAGGCTGAGTTGGTAGGGTACAGGCTGAGTTGGTAGGGTACAGTATAAATCCAGTGGATTCACTGCTGTATGCTAGTACCCTTATTAAAAAATCCTTGAACGCAACAACACTGTAACAAGACTTTTGGAATTGATTGATGATTTATTTGAACAGGGAAATGTACCAAACCTGAGCTGAAGCATTGAACACTGAAGCGTTGAACCATCATAATTATATTGAAAAAATACACCTCGCATTGATTAAGGTTCAAAATTCTATGGCCCCCCTAAACTGGGTCTGTGCCTCACTTTGGCCACCCCATTCAACATGTGCTGGACACGCCACTGGCTGCAACTAGGCTATATTGAGTGAGTTTAGGGCTTTTTTCCATAAAATAATCCAGCAGAATTCTGAAAACAACAGACTGTATACGTGGGGACTGGAGAGGTAAAATAATGGAAACTAATTAGGGGAGACAAAACAACACATAGCAGTGATACTGCTGTAATGATGATAAAATAATATTGTACTGGGCTGGGCTGGACTTACAGAGGAAAACAGAGCACAGAAAGTAAGACAGGGACGACAGGGTCTGAGAATCTCCTTACAGAGCAATATGGCCGTAATATAAATGTGAGTAGCCAGTCATAAAACATATGTAGATGTGTATTGTATAGGCCTACACACTGTATGAATATGTAGTAGAACCACCTAGGGTGTAACAATCTGGTCCAGGGAGCTGTAGAGTATAGGTTGTATTACTGTAATAAAGCCACCGGGGAGGAGACAGGTCCTGGGTGACATAAGGTCTTCAAGCATGAATAGTCTTCCTCCATGACAGCTGAGGGATCACAAAGGAGCAACATACAGGACACATATGGCAAAGCAACTAGCAACCTACGGACGGACATCCGATCCAACGGAAAAAAGGACAAGAGAGGACAGAGACTGGAGGAGTATCGTCTTACGCGTAGATAATTGACCTAGGCTCCATTCTAACTGAGCAATTAATATTTTAAATTGAGTCAGTGGAAAACTGTGACAAAGCAAGCTTAACGATCCGAGTCTGAGATAAGGCTAGTGATTGTGTGATTGTGCTTTTAATGCAATGTTAACGTCCACACACACAGGTCAAGTTAGGCATTATGGGATATTGTGGAGCTGTAAGAAGGAGCTGAGCTCTGATGTTTCAATCCATGAATATTTGAATAATATCCATACAGCATAAACCCATACAGCAAGGCCTCTCAAATGGCACCCTATTCACTATTAAGTGCAATAGGGCCCACAGGGATGTTGTTAAAAATAGTGCACTTTGCAGGGAATAGGGTGCCATCATGCTCCCAATGACCTATCGGATCACTGCTGCCTGGAGAGTGAGAGACTGACGGAAGGAGAGGCAGAAACAACCCAGCCCCAACGTTTTGCATGATGTCACTGCCAAAGTCATTGCTTCATCAAGGACTCTGCGGCGAGAGAGAGAGAGAGAGAGAGAGAGAGAGAGAGAGAGAGAGAGAGAGAGAGAGAGAGAGAGAGAGGCAGCCAGACGGCTCAAAGGAACGAGCGGAAACTCAGCTGAGATGAGCGCTAAAACGGTAGCAAGCTGCCAGAAAACCAACTAATCATGACAAGAAAGACTGGGAAGTTATGTGGTGGTAAAGGAGGGTGGGCAAGTTTTTAGTCATTCCCAAAACACCATGAGCAATCAATTAGTCACACACACCTCTCGCACACACACACTGCTGATGTCCAACAGCGCACTGCAAGTTGTACTTAAGCACAAGGATCACAGATGTTGATTGTTGGTGATCAAAACAACATCATCAATAAACAGAACAGACACCAAAGGGAACCAGCAAACTGAGACAGCGCTACTGGACCATTGCACTATTGTGTAATATTTATCAAAGATCAGAGAAATCCCATGTCTGTAACTAACTAATAGAGTTCAGTCTGTAACTAACTAATATAGTCAAGTCTGTAACTAACTAATATATTTCAGTCTGTAACTAACTAATAGAGTTCAGTCTGTAACTAACTAATAGAGTTCAGTCTGTAACTAACTAATAGAGTTCAGTCTGTAACTAACTAATATAGTCAAGTCTGTAACTAACTAATAGAGTTCAGTCTGTAACTAACTAATAGAGTTCAGTCTGTAACTAACTAATAGAGTTCAGTCTGTAACTAACTAATAGAGTTCAGTCGGTAACTAACTAATAGAGTTAAGTCTCTAACTAACTAATAGAGTTCAGTCTGTAACTAACTAATAGAGTTCAGTCTGTAACTAACTAATAGAGTTCAGTCTGTAACTAACTAATAGAGTTCAGTCTGTAACTAACTAATAGAGTTCAGTCTGTAACTAACTAATAGAGTTCAGTCTGTAACTAACTAATAGAGTTCAGTCTGTAACTAACTAATATAGTTCAGTCTGTAACTAACTAATAGAGTTCAGTCTGTAACTAACTAATAGAGTTAAGGCTGTGGCTGACAGTGGCCAGATGAAAGCGAGCCTGGGCAACAGAGCTGGCCAAGGAGCAAGAATCCAGCCAGCCAACTCTGTGGTAGGGAGCCAAACCTCAGGTCAGACAGTCAGACACAGACTAACCAACCAAGCAGGCCAGCACACCCCGGTCGCCATGTCTACACACACCACACTGTTGTTTACATTGTCCCGATGGTTGAAAGCATTGCTCTGTGTCCTGGGCTATAAATCACAGCCGTGTTGGGATGAGAACCCTGGCTGCCACACCAACACTGCTACCACATCTGCAACACATCAGGAGCAGCTAGATAGAGACAGACAAAGACAGCTAGAGAGAGACAAAGACAGCTAGAGAGACAATGACAGCTAGACAGAACTAGACAAAGACAGCTAGACAGAAAGACAGCTAGAGAAACAAAGACAGCTAGACAGAGACAAAGAGAGCTATACAGAGACAAAGAGACCTATACAGAGACAGAGAGAGCTATACAGAGACAGAGAGAGCTATACAGAGACAGAGAGAGCTATACAGAGACAGACAGAGCTATACAGAGACAGCTAGCGCTATACAGAGACAGAGAGAGCTATACAGAGACAGCTAGCGCTATACAGAGACAGAGAGAGTTATACAGAGACAGTTAGCTATACAGAGAAAAAGACAGCTAAACAGACAAAGAGAGATATATAGACAAAGAGAGCTATACAGACAAAGAGAGATATACAGACAAAGAGAGATATACAAAGAGAGATATACAGACAAAGAGAGATATACAGACAAAGAGAGATATACAGACAAAGAGAGCTATACAGAGACAGAGAGAGCAATACAAAGACAAAGAGAGATATACAGAGACAGCTAGCGCTATACAGAGACAACTAGAGCTATACAGAGACAAAGAGAGCTATATAGAGACAGCTAGTGCTATACAGAGACAGCTAGCGCTATACAGAGACAAAGAGAGCTATACAGAGACAGAGAGAGCTATACAGAGACAGAGAGAACTATACAGAGACAAGGAGAGCTATACAGGGACAGAGAGAGCTATACAGACAAGTAGAGCTACAAAGAGACAGAGAGAGCTATACAGAGACAGAGAGAGCTATACAGACAAAGAGAGTTAGACAGAGACAAAGCGAGCTAGACAGAGACAAAGAGACCTATACAGAGACAGAGAGCTATACAGAGACAGAGAGCTATACAGAGACAAGGAGAGCTATACAGAGACAGAGAGAGCTATACAGACAAGGAGAGCTACAAAGAGACAGAGAGAGCTATACAGAGACAGAGAGAGCTATACAGAGACAGAGAGAGCTATACAGACAAAGAGAGCTAGACAGAGACAAAGAGAGCTATACAGAGACAAAGAGACCTATACAGAGACAGAGAGCTATACAGAGACAGAGAGAGCTATACAGACAATGAGAGCTAGACAGAGACAAAGCGAGCTAGACAGAGACTGGTCTATCCTCCCTCTGCTTCAGCTCTGTCCTGGCTGAGGGAGACCTAGGTTCAAATACCAGGCCCTATTTATTTTCTTTTAAATACTTTAGCTGTGCTCGATTGAGCTTGCTTGGCTCTGGCACAACGGAAACAATGGAATAGTCCCAAAAGCGCAAACCCTGCCCATGTGGCACTCCGTCTTGAGGCAGGCTCAAGCAAACGCTCAAAGTATTTGAAAGAGAACAAATACTATTTGAACCCAGCAGGACCATTCTCTGTGCTTCAGCTCTTCCTTTTGCCAGAAGAAGGCCTTAAATCATGAGCAGCACCTGTTCAGTTGCCTGACGACTCAAACTGAAGTCTTCCGCTGCTCTATCGTTCACTACATACAGTGCCTTCGGAAAGTATTCAGACCCCTTGACTTCAGCCACATTTTGTTACAGAATATCCCATACTGACAAAGCGAAAACTGTTTGTTTTTTTTACTTTTGCAAATTAAAAAATAAATAAAAACAGAAATACCTTATTTACATAACTTTGCTACAAAACTCGAAATTGAGCTCAGGTGCATCCAATTTCCATTGATCATTCTTGAGATGTTTATACAACTTGATTGGAGTCCATCTGTGGTAAATTCAATTGATTGGTTATGATTTGGAAAGGCACACACCTGTCTATATAAGGTCCCACAGTCGACAGTGCATGTCAGAGCAAAAACCAAGCCAAGAGGTCGAAGGAATTGTCCGGCTGGCTCCAAAGACAGGATTGTGTCAAGGCACAGACCTGGGGAAGGGTACCAAAACATCTCTTCAGCATTGAAGGTCCCCAAGAACACAGTGGCCTCCATCATTCTTAAATGGAAGAAGTTTGGAACCACCAAGACTCTTGGTGGTTGACACATCTGCAACACATCAGGAGCAGCTAGATAGAGACAGACAAAGACAGCTTGAAAGAGACAGACAAAGACAGCTAAACTGAGCAATCGGGGGAGAAGGGCCTTAATCAGGGAGGTGACCAAGAACCCGATGGTCACTCTGACAGAGCAGAGTTCCTCTGCCACTCCTCAGTAAAAGGCACCTGACAGCCCGCTTGGAGTTTGCCAAAAGGCACCTCAAGAATTCTCAGGCCATAAGAAACAAGATTCTCTGGTCTGATGAAACCAATATTGAACTCTTTGGCCTGAATGCCAAGTGTCACATCTGGAGGAAATCTGGCACCATCCCTACGGTGAAGCGTGGTGGTGGCAGCATCATGCTGTGGGATGATTTTCAGCAGCAAGGACTGAGAGACTAGTCAGGATTGAGGAAAAGTTGAACGGAGCAAAGTACAGAGAGATCCTTGATGAAAACCTGCTCCAGAGCACTCAGGACCTCAGACTGGGGCGAAGGTTCACCTTCCAACAGGACAATGACCCTAAGCACACAGCCAAGACAACACATGAGTGGCTTCGGGACAAGTCTCTGAATGTACTTGAGTGGCCCAGCCAGAGACCGGACTTGAACCCGATCTAACATCTCTGGAGAGACCTGCAAATAACTGTGCAGCAACGCTCCCCGTCCAACCTGACAGAGCTTGAGAGGATCTGCAGAGAAGAATGGGAGAAACTTCCCAAATACAGGCATGCCAAGCTTGTAGTGTCATACCCAAGAAGACTTGAGGCTGTAATCGCTGCCAAAGGTGCTTCAACAAAATACTGAGTAACGGGTCTGAATACTTGTGTAAATGTAATATCAGTTTTTATTTTTAATACATTTGCAAAAAAATCTAAAAAACAGTTTTTGCTTTGTCATTATGGAGTATTGTGTGTAGATTGATTTAATACATTTTTGAATAAGGCTGTAAAGTAACAAAACGTGGGAAAAGTCAAGGGGTCTGAATACTTTCCGACGGCACTCTACTCCCAAGTGTGTTCTGGCTCTGGCCCAACCCATCAGTTTCTGGGACCAATCTGAACAGTTAGAATGTGTTTGCGACTTTGTGTTGTAGAAATTGAAGGGGAGGTGCTCAGATCCAGACTCATTGCGGAGAAAAAACAAACGTCTGTGGGCGTGGCATAGCGTTTGTCCGAAGCAAGGAGTTTGCATAGCCAGGCAACCTGTTCAGCCTTTCCTGTCTTTATGTTCAGAGACAGACAGCCTTTGGAGAGGGTTAGGGGTCAATGTTCAGGTTCAGCTAGGGGGACAAGTTGCAGGTCGACACACCAAAGTTAGATCCCATATGACACTTTATTTCCTATAGTGCACTACTTTGACCAGCGCCCTATGGGGTCTATTGTCCAGCGCCCTATGGGGTCTTTGACCAGCCGTCTATGGGGTCTATTGACCAGCGCCCTATGGGGTAATTTGACCAGAACCCTATGGGGTCTATTGACCAGCGCCCTATGGGGTATTTTGACCAGAACCCAATGGGGTCTATTGACCAGCGCCCTATGGGGTCTTTTGACCAGCGCCCTATGGGGTCTATTGACCAGCGCCCTATGGGGTCTATTGACCAGCGCCCTATGGGGTCTATTGACCAGCGCCTATGGGGTCTATTGACCAGCGCCCTATGGGGTCTATTGACCAGAACCCTATGGTGTCTATTGACCAGCGCCCTATGGGGTCTATTGACCAGCGCCCTATGGTGTCTATTGACCAGCGCCCTATGGGGTCTATTGACCAGCGCCCTATGGGGAATTTTGACCAGAACCCTATGGGGTCTATTGACCAGCGCCCTATGGGGTATTTTGACCAGAACCCTATGGGGTCTATTGACCAGCGCCCTATGGGGTCTTTTGACCAGCGCCCTATGGGGTCTATTGACCAGCGCCCTATGGGGTCTTTTGACCAGCGCCCTATGGGGTCTATTGACCAGCGCCCTATGGGGTCTATTGACCAGCGCCCTATGGGGTCTATTGACCAGAACCCTATGGTGTCTATTGACCAGCGCCCTATGGGGTCTATTGACCAGCGCCCTATGGTGTCTATTGACCAGCGCCCTATGGGGTCTATTGACCAGCGCCTATGGGGAATTTTGACCAGAACCCTATGGGGTCTATTGACCAGCGCCCTATGGGGAATTTTGACCAGAACCCTATGGGGTCTATTGACCAGCGCCCTATGGGGTATTTTGACCAGAACCCTATGGGGTCTATTGACCAGCGCCCTATGGGGTCTATTGACCAGAACCCTATGGTGTCTATTGACCAGCGCCCTATGGGGTCTATTGACCAGCACCCTATGGGGTCTTTTGACCAGCGCCCTATGGGGTCTATTGACCAGCGCCCTATGGGGTCTATTGACCAGCGCCCTATGGGGTCTATTGACCAGAACCCTATGGGGTCTATTGACCAGCGCCCTATGGGGTCTATTGACCAGCGCCCTATGGTGTCTATTGACCAGCGCCCTATGGGGTCTATTGACCAGCGCCCTATGGGGAATTTTGACCAGAACCCTATGGGGTCTATTGACCAGCGCCCTATGGGGAATTTTGACCAGAACCCTATGGGGTCTATTGACCAGCGCCCTATGGGGTCTATTGACCAGCGCCCTATGGGGTCTATTGACCAGCGCCCTATGGGGTCTAATGACCAGCACCCTATGGGGTCTTTTGACCAGAACCCTATGGGGTCTTTTGACCAGAACCCTATGGGGTCTATTGACCTGCGCCCTATGGGGTCTTTTGACCAGAACCCTATGGGGTCTATTGACCAGCGCCCTATGGGGTCTATTGACCAGCGCCCTATGGGGTCTATTGACCAGCGCCCTATGGGGTCTAATGACCAGCGCCCTATGGGGTCTAATGACCAGCGCCCTATGGGGTCTAATGACCAGAACCCTATGGGGTCTATTGATCAGCGCCCTATGGGGTCTAATGACCAGCGTCCTATGGGGTCTAATGACCAGAACCCTATGGGGTCTATTGATCAGCGCCCTATGGGGTCTAATGACCAGCGCCCTATGGGGTCTATTGACCAGCGCCCTATGGGGTCTATTGACCAGCGCCCTATGGGGTCTAATGACCAGCGCCCTATGGGGTCTAATGACCAGCGCCCTATGGGGTCTAATGACCAGCGCCCTATGGGGTCTATTGACCAGCGCCCTATGGGGTCTATTGACCAGCGCCCTATGGGGTCTAATGACTAGCGCCCTATGGGGTCTATTGACCAGCGCCCTATGGGGTCTATTGACCAGCGCCCTATGGGGTCTAATGACCAGCGCCCTATGGGGTCTAATGACCAGCGCCCTATGGGGTCTATTGACCAGCGCCCTATGGTGTCTATTGACCAGCGCCCTATGGGGTCTATTGACCAGCGCCCTATGGTGTCTATTGACCAGCGCCCTATGGGGTCTAATGACCAGCGCCCTATGGGGTCTATTGACCAGCGCCCTATGGTGTCTATTGACCAGCGCCCTATGGGGTCTATTGACCAGCGCCCTATGGGGTCTAATGACCAGCGCCCTATGGGGTCTAATGACCAGCGCCCTATGGGGTCTATTGACCAGCGCCCTATGGGGTCTATTGACCAGCGCCCTATGGGGTCTAATGACCAGCGCCCTATGGGGTCTAATGACCAGCGCCCTATGGGGTCTATTGACCAGCGCCCTATGGGGTCTATTGACCAGCGCCCTATGGGGTCTAATGACCAGCGCCCTATGGGGTCTATTGACCAGCGCCCTATGGGGTCTATTGACCAGCGCCCTATGGGGTCTAATGACCAGCGCCCTATGGGGTCTATTGACCAGCGCCCTATGGGGTCTAATGACCAGCGCCCTATGGGGTCTAATGACCAGCGCCCTATGGGGTCTAATGATCAGCGCCCTATGGGGTCTAATGACCAGCGCCCTATGGTGTCTATTGACCAGCGCCCTATGGGGCGAGAGAGAGACATAAACATTTAGACATTTGAGTCATATAGCAGACGTTCTGATACAGAGAGACATACAGGTGCAATTAGGGTTAACCACCTTGCTCAAAGGACACAGACAGATTTCTGGGAATTCAAACCAACAACCTTCAGTTACTGGCCAAATGCCTTAACTGCTAGGTTATCTGCTGCAGACACACTCAAAGCAAGCAAAGGCTGGTGTTCTGACTGACTAACACACCGCTTGGTAAACACTAACGATGGAGAACAAAACTAATTTGTTCCTGAGAAGCATAAACATGTCACAGACCGGTGCATAATTTAATATAGAAACTGCATCTTTACTGGGGGAATACAGAAGGCCATGTTAAAACATAATGTATTTTGGGCTACTTCTCATGAAAGTGACTAATGGGGTCCCGTGTGGCTCAGTTGGTAGCGCATGGGACTTACAATGCCAGGGTTGTGGGTTCAATTGCGTGTTATGTTAGGGCTAAATCTAATTTACTTGTGGAGTAAAATAGGCTATCTAATCTAATATGGTCAATTAAGTACCACACATACACACACATGTTTTATCCACTCAATGTGTGTGACTTGAATGTGGGTGACTGGTGGGGTCAGAAAGGTCAGTGGCCTTGCGGTTGAGGTTGAACATGCACACACACGCACGCACGCAGGGGTGCTGCTTGACTCACAGTGAGCCACTCGGTGTTCCCAGCCCCCAGCATTATGCACCTCAGAGGGGACTCCCTCCTGGTTGCCCTCCCTGTTTCCCTCGCCCATCCTGACGGTCTCCCGGTCTGCCTGTCTCTCAGCTATAACACCGCCTGGTAGAATGGTTTCATATACACTGCAGTTTCACTGGGTTAATGAACTACACTGAACAAAAATATGAACGCAACATGTAAAGTGTTGGTCTCATGTTTCAGGAGATTAAATAAAAGATCCCAGAAATGTTCCATACGCACAAAAAGCTTATTTCTCTTAAATGTTGTGCACAAATTTGTTTATATCCCTGTTAGTTAGCATTTCTCATTTGCCAAGATAATTCATCCACCTGACAAGTGTGGCATATCAAGAAGCTGATTAAACAGCATGATCATTACACAGGTGCACATTGTGCTGGGGACACTAAAAGGCCACTCTAAAATGTGCAGTTTTGTCACACAACACAATGCCACAGATGTCCCAAGTTTTGAGGGAGTGTCCGAATTGGCATGCTGACTGCAGGAATGTCCAACAGAGCTGTTGCCAGGGAATTGAATGTTCATTTCTCTACCAAAAGCCGACCTCCAACGTCATTTTAGAGAATATGGCAGTATGTCCAACCGGCCTTCCCAACCACAGACCATGTGTAACCACACCAGCCCAGGACCTCCACATCCGGCTTCTTCACCTGCGGGATCGTCTGAGACCAGCCACCCAGACAACTGATGAAACCGTGGGTTTGCACAACTGAATAATTTCTGCACCAGCTGTCAGAAACCGTCTCAGGGAAGCTCATCTGCGGGCTCGTTGTCCTCACCAGGGTCTGGACCTGACTGCAGTTCGGTGTCGAAAAGACTTCAGTGGGAAAATTATCACCTTCGATGGCCACTGGTGCTCTTCACTGGTGCTCTTCACTGGCGCTCTTCACTGGTGCTCTTCACTGGTGCTATTCACTGGTGCTATTCACAGGCGCTCTTCACTGGCGCTCTTCATAGATGCATCCCGGTTTCAACTGTAGCTGGCAGATGGCAGGCAGCGTGTATGGCGTCGTGTGGGTGAGCGGTTTGCTGATGTCAACGTTGTGAACAGAGTGCCCCATGGTGACGGTGGAGTTATGGTATGGGCAAGCACAAGATACTGACAATGAACACAATTTAATTTTTATCAATGGCAATTTGAATGCACAGAGATACCGTGACCAGATCCTGAGGACCATTGTCGTGCCATTCATCCGCTGCCATCGCCTCATGTTTCAGCATGATAATGCACGGCCACAGGTCACAATCACCAGCCTGATCAACTCTATGTGAAGGCAAATGGTGGTCCCACCAGATACTGACTGGTTTTCTGATCCACGCCTCTACCTTTTTATAGGTATCTGAGACCAACAGATGCATATCTGTATTCCCAGTCATGTGAAATCCATAGACTAGGGCCCAATTCATTTATTTCAATTGATGGATTTCCTTATATTTACTGTAACTTAGCAAAATCATTGAAATTTTCGAACGTTGTGTTTATTTTTGCTTAGTGTACAATATAAAAAATGACAAGAAGCCAATTCCCATCAGAAGTAGCCCAAGGACATTCACTTCATCTCCATGCTCCAGGTAATGTAACACAGAGCCTGTTCAAGACCAAAGGACAGTACAGTAAGTGCCACCTGGCACCGAGCTGCTGTCCAATGGGGTTACCCAGTGCAGTGTGTTACTAGCCTAGTTGCAGTAGCCAGAGCAGCTTGGTGCCCCTGTCACGAGATCATTACCTTGTGCTGCACTGTCCTCCTGTCCCTCTGCAGCGCAGTGTCACAGTAAGAGGCTCAGGGTGTGTGGGGAATCTCTACCTGGCAACACAAAGAAACAGGTCAAAGATCAGCCATCAATACCTTCCATTGTGTTGTATAAAATACTTCACATTACAGCCTATTCCATCCAATAATCAAAATGACTCATTTATGTAATTTAGCTGACAGAGCGAGATCTCCAACACCCCAAGGCCTAAGCTGAGCTGAGAAAAACGTCACAGTTGTGACACACCAGTTGGCCACTCAGCAGCACAGGAGGAGAGCAGAGAGAAGCAGAACACAGTAGGCAGCGGAGCCCTGTAAACGCTCTGGTCTGTGAGCTCCACTACTGAGTGATTACAGCTGCCAACACACTCACACACACATACAGCTAGCGGCTCCTTTCACAGGAGTTACAGTGTGATGGAGAGACAACCATTTACCCCACAACGTCCAGCAGGTAATCAGACAAACAGAGACACTCAGCAAATAGCTTTCAATGGGCAATAACTGTCACTGGCCAGTGTGAGTGGGTTACAGCACATAAAGGTTGGGAGCCCAACCTAAACCCTTCACTTGCTAATCCTTCTCATGTCCCCTGCAGTCCAGCATGAGGGGGGCTCAGTCACACGTTAACTGACAGCCATATTAACAAGCAATGTGCCCACCAGGGTTTATGTCTTCCTTTGTTTTTACTGCCCTCTACTCTACACCACCTCTACTCTACACCACCACCACTCCTCTCCTCTACACCACCTCTACTCTACACCACCACCACTCCTCTCCTCTACACCACCTCTACTCTACACCACCACCACTCCTCTCCTCTACACCACCTCTACTCTACACCACCACCACTCCTCTACTCTACACCACCTCTACTCTACACCACCACCACTCCTCTCCTCTACACCACCTCTACTCTACACCACCACCACTCCTCTACTCTACACCACCTCTACTCTACACCACCACCACTCCTCTACTCTACACCACCTCTACTCTACACCACCACCACTCCTCTACTCTACACCACCTCTACTCTACACCACCACCACTCCTCTCCTCTACACCACCTCTACTCTACACCACCACCACTCCTCTACTCTACACCACCACCACTCCTCTACTCTACACCACCTCTACTCTACACCACCACCACTCCTCTACTCTACACCACCTCTACTCTACACCACCACCACTCCTCTACTCTACACCACCTCTACTCTACACCACCACCACTCCTCTACTCTACACCACCACCACTCCTCTACACCACCACCACTCCTCTACTCTACACCACCTCTACTCTACACCACCACCACTCCTCTACTCTACACCACCTCTACTCTACACCACCACCACTCCTCTACTCTACACCACCACCACTCCTCTACACCACCACCACTCCTCTCCTCTACACCACCTCTACTCTACACCACCTCTACTCTACACCACCTCTACTCTACACCACCTCTACTCTACACCACCTCTACTCTACACCACCACCACTCCTCTACTCTACACCACCTCTACTCTACACCACCACCACTCCTCTACTCTACACCACCACCACTCCTCTACACCACCACCACTCCTCTCCTCTACACCACCTCTCCTCTACACCACCTCTACTCTACACCACCTCTACTCTACACCACCTCTACTCTACACCACCACCACTCCTCTCCTCTACACCACCTCTCCTCTACACCACCTCTACTCTACACCACCTCTACTCTACACCACCACCACTCCTCTCCTCTACACCACCTCTCCTCTACACCACCTCTACTCTACACCACCTCTCCTCTACACCACCTCTACTCTACACCACCTCTCCTCTACACCACCTCTACTCTACACCACCTCTACTCTACACCACCTCTCCTCTACACCACCTCTCCTCTACACCACCTCTCCTCTACACCACCTCTCCTCTCCACCTCTCTCACCACCACCTCTCCTCTACACCACCTCTCCTCTACACCACCTCTCTCCTCTACACCACCTCTCCTCTACACCACCTCTCCTCTACACCACCTCTCCTCTACACCACCTCTCCTCTACACCACCTCTCCTCTACACCACCTCTCCTCTACACCACCTCTACTCTACACCACCTCTCCTCTACACCACCTCTACTCTACACCACCTCTACTCTACACCACCTCTACTCTACACCACCTCTACTCTACACCACCACCACTCCTCTCCTCTACACCACCACTCCTATACTCTACACCACCTCTACTCTACACCACCACCTCTACTCTCCTCTACACCACCTCTCCTCTACACCACCTCTCCTCTACACCACCTCTACTCTACACCACCTCTACTCTACACCACCTCTACTCTACACCACCACTCCTCTACTCTACACCACCTCTACTCTACTCTACACCACCTCTACTCTACACCACCTCTACTCTACACCACCACTCCTCTCTACACCACCACTCCTCTCCTCCACCACTCCTCTACACCACCACTCCTCTCTACACCACCAGTCCTCTACACCACCACTCCTCGACACCACCACTAGGCTGATACCCGCAAATGATCAAAATCCAGAAAAGAGCAGTTCAATTCTACAACCACCTAATAGGAAGTGATTCTCAAACCTTCCATAACAAAGCCATCACCTACAGAGAGATGAACCTGGAGTCCCCTAAGAAAGCTGGTCCTGGGGCTCTGTTCACAAACACAAACAGACCCCACAGAGCCCCAGGACAGCAACACAACTAGACCCAACCAAATCTTGAGAAAAGATCAAAAAAAGATAATTACTTGAAACAGAGACAAATTTACCAAAAAACAGAGCAACCTGGAATGCTATTTGGTCCTAAACAGAGAGTACACAGTGGTAGAATATCTGACCACTGTGGCTGAACCAAAATTAAGGAAAGCTTTGACTATGTACAGACGCAGTGAACATAGCCTTGCTATTGAGAGAGGCCACCGTAGGCAGACCTGGCTCTCAAGAGAAGACAGGCTATGTGCACACTGCTCACAAAACAAGGTGGAAACTGAGCTGCACTTCCTAACCTCCTGCCAAATGTATGACCATATTAGAGACACATATTTCCCTCAGATGACCCAGAACCACAAAGAATTTGAAAACAAATCAAATTTTGATAAACTTCCATATCTACTGGGTCAAATACTACAATGTGCCATCACACCAGTGAAGAACAAACGCCCATATTTATGTTGATTTATTTTCCCTTTTGTACTTTAACTATTTGCACATAATATGACATTTTAAATGTCTTTATTCCTCTGAAACATTTGTGAGTGTAATGTGTAATGTTCATTTTTATTGATTATTTCACTTTTGTTTATTATCTATTTCACTTGCTTGGGCAAGTGTTTTATGTTTATTGGCATGTTTCCCCTGAATTGAGAGACAGAGACAGAGACAGAGACAGACAGAGAGAGAGAGAGAGAGAGAGAGAGAGAGAGAGAGAGAGAGAGAGAGAGAGAGAGAGGAGAAAAAAAGCTATAAAATGTGGGAGAGGAAGAATACATGCCTGCCTGGGATGTGGGCATTTCAAAACAGAAGCACCAGAGGAGTCTGGTAGAAACACTGTTAACACTGAGAACCACAAGCAGCTCTTCATGGTTTTAATACAATAGCAACACAATCAGGATCACTACAAACTGCTTCCATGGCTTTTTACAAGGGATCTGAGCAATGGGAGGTTCATGAATTAGTAAAAGATTGACCAGTCTTCTGACTAGCTTCTGCCGCATAAATGCAACGTCAGGTTTCTGTGTGTGCAGACTAGAGCATTAACTTGCCTTATATGTCTTGTCAACATGGCTCAAACAGGAATAGCCCTGGCTGCCTACAGAATGCATATCAACATAACTAGATCCTATTAACCCCACACTGCTGATTCCCCCATTAAGATTACTCAGATGACTGGAATGTGTTCCATTCATCAACAGCACGGATGGGTGGGCCATGCCGACGGCCATGTTGAGTGTACTTCTAGGCTATTTCTATAGTGTAGTCTAGCTAAGCTACTTATTAGATGATGAAAAGGGACTTTAAAGGTCTGTGTTGTACCAGCTAAAAGGCTCGTAGAGCTGCTGCTACGTGGGCATTGATTGGTCAGGCTCCAGCAGGACTCTCATTACAAACTGTAGCTACGTTCATTGTGAATAGATCCATGTGCTGAAGAAACCTTGATTACACTGCAAAGCAAGGAGACCGAATTGATTAGGCTACAGTCAAGTTTCCTAAAATACTAATTCTGGCCTTGTATTGCACTTTGACCCTCATTTAAGGACAGATGTGGGTAAAGAAATAGCCTATATCTGATACATTGGAAAGGATTGTGACCAAAATGTTGACAAACTAGGTAGGTATCTAATTTAGACTAAAAGAGCGTGTATACCATGCATCCAGTATCACCACTGTAGTGTAGAGTAGTCTACATTCATTGTGTGATGTGTTCAATAGGGAAATAAGTGCCACATTGTGTTGACACATTGTGTTTCATTGCGTTGACACATTGTGTTGACACATTGCGTTGACACATTGCGTTGACACATTGCGTTGACACATTGTGTTTCAATGCGTTGACACATTGTGTTTCATTGCGTTGCCACATTGTGTTTCATTGCTTTGACACAATGTGTTTCATTGCGTTGCCACAATGTGTTTCATTGCGTTGCCACATTGTGTTTCATTGCGTTGACACATTGTGTTTCATTGCGTTGACACATTGTGTTTCATTGCGTTGCCACATTGTGTTTCATTGCTTTGACACAATGTGTTTCATTGCGTTGCCACAATGTGTTTCATTGCGTTGCCACATTGTGTTTCATTGCGTTGACACATTGTGTTTCATTGCGTTGACACATTGTGTTTCATTGTGTTGACACATTGCATTTCATTGAGTTGACACATTGTGTTTCATTGTGTTGACACATTGCGTTTCATTGTGTTGACACATTGCGTTTCATTGTGTTGACACATTGCGTTTCATTGAGTTGACACATTGCGTTTCATTGCGTTGACACATTGTGTTTCATTGAGTTGACACATTGCGTTTCATTGCGTTGACACATTGTGTTTCATTGCATTGACACATTGTGTTTCCTTGTGTTGACACATTGTGTTTCATTGCGTGACACATTGCGTTTCATTGTGTTGACACATTGCGTTTCATTGTGTTGACACATTGTGTTTCATTGAGTTGACACATTGCGTTTCATTGCGTTGACACATTGTGTTTCATTGAGTTGACACATTGCGTTTCATTGCGTTGACACATTGCGTTTCATTGCATTGACACATTGTGTTTCCTTGCGTTGACACATTGTGTTTCATTGCGTTGACACATTGCGTTTCATTGCATTGACACATTGTGTTTCCTTGCGTTGACACATTGTGTTTCATTGCGTGACACATTGTGTTTCATTGCATTGACACATTGTGTTTCCTTGTGTTGACACATTGCGTTTCATTGAGTTGACACATTGCGTTTCATTGAGTTGACACATTGCGTTTCATTGCGTTGACACATTGCGTTTCATTGCGTTGACACATTGCGTTTCATTGCGTTGACACATTGTGTTGACATATTGTGTTGACACATTGCGTTTCATTGCGTTGACACATTGTGTTGACATATTGTGTTGACACATTGCGTTGACACATTGCGTTGACACATTGCGTTGACACATTGTGTTTCATTGCGTTGCCACATTGTGTTTCATTGCGTTGACACATTGTGTTGACACATTGCGTTGACACATTGTGTTTCATTGCGTTGACACATTGTGTTTCATTGCTTTGACACAATGTGTTTCATTGCGTTGCCACATTGTGTTTCATTGCGTTGACACATTGTGTTTCAATGCGTTGACACATTGTGTTTCATTGCGTTGCCACATTGTGTTTCATTGCGTTGCCACAATGTGTTTCATTGCGTTGCCACAATGTGTTTCATTGCGTTGCCACATTGTGTTTCATTGCGTTGACACATTGTGTTTCATTGCGTTGCCACAATGTGTTTCATTGCGTTGCCACAATGTGTTTCATTGCGTTGCCACATTGTGTTTCATTGCGTTGACACATTGTGTTTCAATGCGTTGACACATTGTGTTTAATTGCGTTGCCACATTGTGTTTCATTGCGTTGCCACAATGTGTTTCATTGCGTTGCCACATTGTGTTTCATTGCGTTGACACATTGTGTTTCATTGCGTTGCCACAATGTGTTTCATTGCGTTGCCACAATGTGTTTCATTGCGTTGCCACAATGTGTTTCATTGCGTTGACACATTGTGTTTAATAGTGTTGAAGACATTGGATTAGTGAGGTGGGTGGAGGCAGCAGGATGGATCTCAGCCTATGTGGCTACACAGGATGAACCTGTTCACTCTTCACCCATGGTTGTTTCCTAAATATCACTGTATTCCCTATATAGTGCACTTTTTCATACCAGGCTCTGGACAATTCTGAGAAATATCACTGTGTTGAAAATCCCAAATTGTTTGTACAAACAACTCAATTCAGAAAGACACACTTACCCCATCAGACATGTTACCAGACAGTTCCCAACGTACAGTGTTATAAAGAGCCATGGTTACTCGGAACTCCCTTCCAGCTCAATTTACTCCAGCCAAACTTGTTTAATTTGTTGAAAAAAACAACAACAAATAAAACAGTACCTCATGACACAACGCCTCTCCCCTAAATAACTTGTTTAGATGTTGACATGTATGATATGATTGCTTATATTTATATCGGCGTGTATATCACTGACAGTGAATACTGTAGATAGGCCTTAGTGTTCTGTCGGTACAGGACTATTTAAATGTATATAGCTCTGTCCTTGAGCTGTTCTTGTCTATCAATGTTTTGTATTATGTTGTGTTTTATGTGGACCCCAGGAAGAGTAGCTGCTGCATGACCGACAGCTATTGAGGATCCTAATAAAAAACAAACTAACAAAAATTGTGCACTTTATAGGAAATGGTGTGCCATTTGGGAAACCCCCCATACCACCACCGTCACTAAGCTATAGCGCCATCCTGTAGACCTATTTTCTTGTAAAACAGGAAATGGGCCATTGTTCCATAAGTGAGTTAGCAGGGAATGACATAGCTTTAGGTTAGGCCTATGCCAGGATGAGGCCTTATAATAACTCAATCTATGCAGACTGCAAAGTTGTCCCTAGATAAAGTAAGGCAAAAATAAAGCACATTTTGAATTGATACACCAAATGAACCCAAATCATTGCTTGACAGACAATATGATTGAGGCATTCAAGTCCACTGAAGCATCACATGTTACCCAGCCCTGATTTTTCACACCACCGTCTGGCACATCATCACTTGGGGAGAAGAACCAAAAAAAGAATGAGAGAGACAGATACAGTTCAACTGTACAACACTGTACACAGACGGTGACAAAGGATTCAAACACAGATGAAAATCCACAGACACCGGTTAACCGCCGGCAAATATGGATTCCATTTAGCAGATGTAGGTCTACAACATATAGGCCTACCAAGACAGGACAAGAGCAGAGAGCAGACTGCTGATTGGTTATGATGTGACCTCTAAACACTGACTCATAAGGAGTCTGAAAAACAATGACCAGTGATGGTGAATATGAGATGAAAAATCCTCCTGCTGTATACCCTAGGCCTACCGCTGTAAGCTACAAGAGGCATAAAAACCTTGATTCAGATTCATTGTTACCCTTGATAGAATTAGCAATTGGCAGTACGTTTCCCTTAGCTTAAATGTTGAGAGAAAGGACAAGGCTAAGAAACTCTGCTAAGAAACAATGGTTCATCAGTTTCCACAGCTCACAGGCACCCAGCAGGCCTTCAAAATGTTCAAGCATGGCTTCTGGAAGCCTTGGGTGCAGTAATACAATACAACACAACTCACCAAGCAGCTAACAATGATCAACTGCACTTTAATGCAGCCCAGGCACAGTGACATCATGCAGCAGCAATGAAGTGGTGCAATGGGGTCATTGTCTTTAGCAATTAGGCTATAACATTTTAACCCGTTTCTTGTTAGAATGGCTCGATCTCTAAATAGTTATTGCCCTAATGTTTTGTGGTTTGAACCTAGCCCCACTGATAGAGATGCAGAGCACAGATACCAATTAGCTAGTGGTATCAGAGAGAAGTCACTCGACTTTCCTTGTGTGGCGCAGCGGTCTAAGGCACTGCACTGCAGTGGCCCAGCATTGTCTGGGTTAGGGGAGGGTTTGGCCGGCTGGGATGTCCTTGTCCCATCATGCTCTAGTGACTCATTGTGGCAGCTGGGTGCATGCACGCGGTTAACTCCTACTGCAGATGGACAAATGGACACTGTCACACCTTGTCTATCTGTCTGTCCATCAACCAGCCAGTCAGTCAGCCCATCACTAAAGGTCAGAGTGGTGCTGTCTGGCTTCAGACATAACAGCAGCAGTCTCAGTACTAATGATGAAAACACATTCTGCTCCTCTGAGAACAAAACTTTACTATCTTCTGAAGTCTAGAACCATCTATCCTGTTGTGCCTACGGGACCAGACAGAGTACGTCCCAAATGTCACCATATTCCTTATATAGGGCACTACTTCTGACCAGAGCCCTTTGTTTCATACCCTATGGGCCCTGGTCAAAAGTAGTGCACTATAAAGGGAATAGGTTGCCATTTGGGACAGCCAGACACTGAGACAGACGCATCCCACAGCGATGCCACCCACTCCCCTCGTCTCATCCCTGCAGCTAAAAGTATCAGAGAGAAGTCACTCAACTTTCTTTGAGGGTGCAAATAGGCACTGGCTTTCATCCCTTCACAGTCAAAGTTAGCCTATAGAGTTCTTAAGAGGACAGGTGGTTTGTTTAAAAAAGATCTGCCCCCTTTTTTCATATTTTCGCCTAAAATGACAAACCCAAATCTAACTGCCTGTAGCTCAGGACCTGAAGCAAGGATATGCATATTTTTATACCATTTGAAAGGAAACACTTTGAAGTGTGTGGAAATGTGAAAGTAATGTAGGAGAATATAACACATTAGATCTGGTAAAAGATAATACACGTTTTTCTTTTACCATTATTCCAGATCAGGCGCAATTTAGATTTTGGCCACTAGATGACAGCAGTATATGTGCAAAGTTGTAGACTGATCCAATGAACCATTGCATTTTTGTTAAAAATTTTGTATCAAGAGTGCCCAAATGTGCCTAATTGGAATATTAATAACTTGTCAAGTTCATAACTGTGCAATCTCCTCAAACAATAGCATGGTATTATTTCACTGTAACAGCTACTGTAAATTGGACAGCGCAGTTAGATTAACAAGAATTTAAGCTTTCTGCAAATATCAGATATGTCTATGTCCTGGGAAATGTTCTTGTTACTTACAACCTCATGCTAATCGCATTAGCGCACATTAGCTCAACCGTCCCGTGGGTGGAACACCGATCTGTAGAGATCCTTAAGAGGTTTTAATCACAGTGACTGTTGCAGGTGACCATATGATAATGGACCCTTGTGGTTATCATAGAAGAGTTTTTAAAGGTAATAAAGCAGAGAATAGAATAGAATGATGGTCTACGGTCCCAGACTGATATGGGAAGAACCTAACCCAGATATGTCAGGATACAAATGATCACAGTGCTCTTTGGGCTTATAGAAGTGTTTAGGCTAGATGGATCTTTCCATTTGATTTCAATAACTTTTTGACCGCACCCCTTTTAACTTTTAACGAAACTTTATATACATATTTACCCCTGGTAGAAGTGGACCTGAATGCCAAAAAATGAATGAGATAGATGTGCTCAAAGTTTACCCATTTTGCATAGCCCACCCTAACATATCTTCATCAGTTTCAGTTTGATATCATTTAAAAGCATACAAACAGGGTTGTCAAACTATTTAAACATTTACTGAAAATAATGTTTGAAAAAAAATATTATTACTTTAATCTATAACGTTGATTATCTAAAAACGAGTCAACTGTATCAAACTCAACCGTTTATATCTTGTGATGAAGGATGGTTCATGGTAGTGTGGGGTACGCAATATAGGTCATCTTTGAGCACATCTCAGAAATGCTTTGGCATTCAGGTCTGACTACTTCTACCATAGGCAAGTGAGGTGATCAAGTTAAACTTATATGAAATGCACTACTAATGTTTGTCAGCTATATATCTTAGAACTATTAAGTTAACTATCTAAGATGAGACAAAGAAATTCACTCCGCTGGGTTTTGCTAATGTTAGCTAAGTGGCTAACGTTAGTTTGCAAGGTCAAGCTTCTTGGTAGCAGCACCAGAGACAATCCCCACCAGGATTATAATATTTGTTTTGTGCTACAAACTGCCTTTTGAGATACTTACATAACTTTATGAGCTGGGTTGTCTGTCTTAGTAGTAAATGTTCGCATGCATTTGTTAGCATTTACCTAGCATCCACAATGAGGATTCTTGAGTACTTGTTAGCATTTACCTAGCATCCACTATGAGGATTCTTGAGTACTTGTTAGCATTTTGGTAAGTTTGAAATAAAAAATTGTGCCCCTTGTGTGCACTACCGGTAATAACGTATATCCCGGTATGGCACAGTCACGATATGATCTGGATACTGCCCACCCCTACACACAGATGACAGGAGGGAGTCCGACCGCATTTGATTTGATTGTGCCAGGCCGAGCTCAGACTTGCTGCACTGTGGTAAAAAAGAATGACAGCGAGTGACTGTGTGACTGTGTGACTAGCAACCGTTTCTCTGTCCTCCCTGCTGCAGCAACCACCACAGAACATCAACAGTGTTGATCTGTCTGTCCATGTAGCTGAAGCTGGAACATAATTACAGCCATTTCTGACTGAAAAGTTTTGTTACCTGAAATCCCTTACTTGTTTAGGAAAAACATTCCCTATTCCCTTAACCCTTGCTCTCTTTACATGGCACATGTATGCATCGCATGCACTTTATAATATATAATTTTTATTAGTGTTGCACAGCTGTTCTTACGTAAAATAACCTTCAACAAATTTCAGTAGCACGCCTTAGAGTGATGAACTGTGCCATCCCCACGGCCTCCACAATGGATTAGTCCACTCAGACAGGCGCCAATCAGACAGGTGTCTTGTACCCCATGATTATTATAAAAAAATGTGCTACTAAAGAAATCTTGGTCAACCAACATCCTATCGACCAAAGAATCGACCAGTCGACTAAATGGGGTCGGCCCTAAGTTTGAAGTAAGTTGCTAACTGGCATTAGCACAATTGCTAACTGGTGTTAACGTAATGACTGGAAGTCTATGGTAACTGCTAGCATGCTAGTAGATACCATAGACTTCCAGTCTTTGTGCTAGTTAGCATTGGATCGTAAAACTAAATCCAACTTACTTCATACTGGATGCAGAGACATAAAAATGGTATCCATGAGTTCATCTGACTCTGGGGAAGTAGATAAAGGGCACATACACAGCGCAAACACACACACACACAGATAGAGGAGCAGACGGGCTTCATAGATCCTTCAGCCCTATCCTCTAGCCCTGCTACAGACAAAACTGAACTTCACCACATCCCTCTAGAGATCTTTGACTTCCACAGAATTCCAATCAGGAAACGAATGACGTGGGATGGTCAAGGAGTTTCCGAGCACCGCTGCTATTCGCTAGTCATTGGTATGAGTCACAGAACCGGCCTGTTAAAATGCCATTCAACTCAATTATTCACACTCCACAGCAGGCAACAAGCACCATGCCTGCCAATGTTTTGCTTGTATTGTGCAACCAATTAAATGTACTCTGCATAATATAGCTGTTAATGGAAGGCAAGGGCTGTTACTCAAAATTAAAATAACTTTGTATACAGCTGTATTGTGGCTTCGCCATCTGTAACGTTAGGTTAAATCTCTGAACGTGATCAATCAGGAAGTATCTCAACTCTCTCTAAAACAGCAGAAGACAGATCAAAATATCAATAGGAAAAGTTAATCTAGCATAAACAAAAACAAACAATTGACTTAATGTTAACATTCCCAGGAACCAACACCCAGCCACCACAGCAGTGCACCGATTATCCAAATAAAAAGTAAGGGTTTAGGTTTGGGGCTGATTCTGAAATGGGCCTACTGCAGGGAGCCAGTGATACACACAGTGCTGCAGTCTTTGAATAGTAGGAGTGTGAACTGTCATCCCCCACAAAGACGCCTCTGTGTTGGTCTGGAGAAAACACAAACACGACCCCTTTGCTCCCCATAAAGTGCCAGAGCTGGAGGACTGGAGGTGGGTTGGGGGCATAAGACTCCCGGTCGTCCAGAAAGGTGGACCCTGCTCATAAATTACATTTGAAGTCAGAAGATTACATACACTTAGGTTGGAGTCATTAAAACTCTTTTTTTCAAGTTAGGACATCTACTTTGTGCATGACACAAGTAATTTTTCCAACAATTGTTTACAGACAGATTATTTAGCAGTAATAAATTACTGTATCACAATTCCAGTGGGTCAGAAGTTTACATACACTATGTTGACTGTGCCATAAAACAGCTTGGAAAATTCCAGAAAATTATGTCATGGCTTTAGAAGCTTCTGATAGGCTAATTGACATAATTTGAGAAATCAGCCAAGACCTCAGAAAAAGAATTGTAGACCTCCACAACTCTGGTTCATCCTTGGGAGCAATTTCCAAATGCCTGAAGGTACCACGTTCATCTGTACAAACAATAGTACGCAAGTATAAACACCATGGGACCACGCATCCGTCATACCGCTCCGGAAGGAGATGCGTTCTGTCTCCTAGAGATGAACGTACTTTGGTGCGAAAAGTGCAAATCAATCCCAGGAACAAAGGACCTTGTGAAGATTCTGCAGGAAACAGGTACAAAAGTATCTATATCCACAGTAAAACAAGTCCTATATCGACATAACCTGAAAGGCTGCTCGACAAGGAAGAAGCCATTGCTCCAAAACCACCATAAAAAAAGCCAGACTACGGTTTGCAACTGCACATGGGGACAAAGATTGCACTTTTTGGAGAAATGTCCTCTGGTCTGATGAAACAAAAATAGAACTGTTTGGCCATAATGACCATCGTTATGTTTGGAGGGGAGGCTTGCAAGCCGAAGAACACCATCCCAATCTTGAAGCACAGGGGTGGCAGCATCATGTTGTGGGGGTGCTTTGCTGCAGGAGGGAATGGTGCACTTCACAAAATAGATGGCATCATGAGGCAGGAAAATGATGTGGATATATTGAAGCAACATCTCAAGACATCAGTCAGGAAGTTAAAGCTTGGCCGCAAATGGGTCTTCCAAATGGACAATGACCCCAAGCAAACTTCAAAAGTTGTGGCAAAATGGCTTAAGCACAAGTCAAGGTATTGGAGTATTTTACTAGGATTAAATGTCAGGAATTGTGAAAAACTGAGTTGAAATGTAGTTGGCTAAGGTGTATGTAAACTTCCGACAACAACTGTACATCCAATGGTGAGTGGGAACCTAAATATTTACGTTGAACACTATCCTTTTTTCCCCTGGCCAGGCTAGGGCCATGTGCAGGCAGCATACAGTGCATTTGAAAAGTATTCAGACCCCTTTACTTTTTCCACATTTTGTTACGTTATTATACAGCCTTATTCTAAAATGGATTAAAAACATTTTTTTCCACATCTACACACAAAGTGAAAACAGGTTCAGACATTTTTGTTAATTTATTACAAATATAAAACAGAACCTTTTTTTACATAAGTATTTGCTATGAGACTTGAAATTGAGCTCAGGTGCATCCTGTTTCCGTTGATCATCCTTGAGATGTTTCTACAACTTGAAGTCCACCTGGGGTAAATTCAATTAATTGGACATGATTTGGAAAGGCACACACCTGTCTATATTAGAGGTTGACCGACCGATTTTTCAATGTTGATACCGATACTGATTGTTGGAGGACAAAAAAAAGCCGATTCCAATTAATCTGCCAATTTTTATATATATTTGTAATAATGACAATTACAACAATACTGAATGAACAATGAACACTTATTTTAACTTAATATAATACATAAATACAATACATTTAGTCTCAAATAAATAATGAAACATGTTAAATTTGGTTTAAATAATGCAAAAACACAGTGTTGGAAAAGAAGGTAAAAGTGCAATATGTGCCATGTAAAAAAGCTAACGTTTAAGTTCCTTGCTCAGAACATGAGAACATATGAAAGCTGGTGGTTCAATATTCCCAGTTGTTCAATATTCCCAGTTACACAATGCAACCAATGGAATAGTCACAAAAGCGCAAACTTCGCCCATCTGATCCTCCATACATGCTCAATAATATGCTAAAAGTTTTCATAAAATAACAAATAGGCCACTATGTGAACCCTAGGTCTGTAATCCAGGTATGTAGGACACTTTGAGGAGGACTATAACTGGCCAACTCATCCATCATCCTGACCTAGCTAGTTCCAACAACCCAGACAGCTCAACCCAGCCTAGAAGACACTGTTAAACAAGGCCAAGGTTTGGGAACAACAACAACAACAATGACGAAGAACAAGAAGAAGAAGAAGAAGGGTTTAATCTTCCTACCTTCTTTTTTAACACAATCTGGGCCAGCCCAGACCCAATTATTTCACTTAGTCTCTGGGTTGCCATGGCTACAGCCTGCACCTCTTGTGCTTTCACCATCTTGTGTTTTAGAAACTGTGAAATTCACCGCCCCAGCCAGCCAGGCGTGGTGGAGGAGGAAGCTTCTCTCAGTCTCATCCCCCTCCCTGCTGCTGGGCTGGGATTCAGGCACCTGGGGTCTCTGCCCTGTCTGTCTGCCCGTCTAAATCTCTGCCTGTCTAAATCTCTCCAAAAAAAGATCAGAACTAAAGTTTCCTAAACAAACAACAACTTGGCTATTCCCATTATGCCATCAAGATCAATCCATTCAGTTCTAACACTTGGAACACTGGACGTTACATTTCGTGAAAGCAGCCTCGGGGCTCTAGATGGAGCCAGTTTTGGTAAGGCTCTGAACAACAGGGGCACGGGAGGGGCTAATCAAAAAAGGGACCATCACATTCTCCCAGAAACCTGGCTGGCTTGTAAAACCTGTGAATTCAAACAAACAAAAGGTGTGATGGGGCCGCACTCAAAAAGATGTCGCATAAAGCTTACTTCATTTCCCCATTTCTGTATTATTTTCACTGCATCAGGGACAGGTTACACAGACGTTTTGGCTTTGCAGCCTTCTTCAGTGTGTAGTTACAAATCGGTTTAATTCAAAACAGCATCTATAGGGAACACAGGTGAGCAACCGATGAGTAGCAGGTGCTTCTAATTAGGGTTGCCACTCATCTGCCAATCAGAGATGTGGCTTCTCTGGTCTACCTGTATACAATTTAGTCACAAAGAAATACAGAATTATATCATTCATTCGTTCATGTCATCACACAGCATACGAGTCATTCATGATTTGAAATGCAATCAAGCGTCTTAGTTGTAAAATAAAACAACAAAGCAGCACTTCAGAAATACATAATTATAGGGTATGGGAGTATCAGCCGTGAACCATTCATGAATCAATTGCCTTAGGTGTCTGCTCACTTGGATACATTATCTCAATTCATGAGCTAGCTTACCACATAGGACATCAGGCTCAGCAGTTGATAAATATGTGGGGCTAACTCATAAACAATATGCAAACTGATATGGACAGTGTTGTTGTTTAAGTCTAAATTTGTCCTATAGGAAGGAGGTGAAAACTGTGTGGGGATACAGAATTGAATTTATATATATATCTTCTCTTTGGAGTAATTTGTTGCCGCAATTTTTCCAACGCATCTCAATTCATTAATAGAATGATTTTGTTCTATAAAGTGTCTAGCAACTGGCGAGGTGATATCTTGACGTCTGATAGTGGATTTATGTTCTCCAAGGCGTACTTTCAAGGCGCGGGATGTTTTTCCAATATAAATCTTATTGCAATAACAATGTAACATATAAATAACTCCATTAGTAGTGCAAGGTTTACATGAATAATACATTAATTTAATTTAGAACATTTCTGTATGGTGCTACATGAGCTACATGATCTGCATCCTTTTATGAAGCATCCTTTTTCTCTCTCTGACATCTGATTTAACCAATATGTTTGATGGAATCTTCTGGATCGTTTATAGGTGAATAAAGGTGTATTATGGAAGGCAGAATTTAAAGAGGAGTCTGATGATAGTATATGCCAGTGCTTATTGACAATAGACTTGATGCCATTACGGCTATCATTGGAAGTAAGTATATAGTTTACAGAAAACTGTTTCTTCTTAAGTAACTGGCTTCTGTTCAAGGTTTTAACTTGTTCTTTAGCTTTATCAAGACAGGTATCGGGGGAATCCTCTCAAGCGGGAAACGCTCAAGGAGATAATTTGATTGTCTATCATATTCTTCTTCTGTGTCACAGATGCAACGCAGTCTATGAAGTTGGCTAACTGGTAAACTCTTTGTAGGGGAATAGGGCGATAACTATCAGATGTCAGTATTTTTATCTGTAGGTTTTCTGTAAACTGTAGTACTTAAGTGATTGTCCCATTTTTGTAACAAGTACATCTAAGAAATGCAATGGTGTAAAGTACTTAAGTAAAAATACTTTAAAGTACTTCTTAGGGAGCGGCAGCAGAGGTGATGGTTTTGGAGAGTCTGGCGTGCCCAAAGTAAAATGCCTGCCACTCAGGCCCAGAAAATAGGATATGTACTATTGGATAGGAAACGCTCTGAAGTTTCTAAAAGTGTTAAAATAATGTATATGAGTATAACAGAGCTGATATAGCAGGCGAAAACCTGAGGAAAATCCATCCGGATTTGCAGTTTTTTTCGTAGTTGACCTTCTTCTCCAGGCTGCCTATTCATTTGTATTTTAACTAGGACTGAGACTGCAGTACCTATGGCTTCCACTAGATGTCAACAGTCTTTATACAGAGTCTGGAAGCTGTAGCACTAAGCAGAACTGATAGGAAGAGGAAGTAGTCAGGGGACCACTTTTGTCAACAACGTTTGACGGACGTGAGATTGTGAGCGCGTCCCACATTATTTTCCTTTCCTATTGTTCACGTTATCGTCCGGTTTAAATATTACAGTAAATATACATAAAAGGATACCTAAGGATACATTAAAAATGATGTTTGATTTGTTTGTAGAAAGTTTATAGGTATATTTGAATTTATGCTAATGCGCGCCGCTACTCCCTAAGTAGTTAAGTCGTTTTTGTGGGTATCTGTACTTTACTATTTACATTTTTGACTACTTTTACTTCACTACATTCCTAAGGAAAATAATGTACTTGTTACTCCATACATTTTCCATGACACCCGAAAGTACTCGTTGCATTTGGAATGCTTAGCAGGACAGATAATGGTTCAATTCATACACTTATCAAGAGAACATCCCTGGTCATCCCTACTGCCTCTGATCTGGCGGACTCACTAAACACGAATTCTTTGTTTGTAAAATATGTCTTAGTGTTGGAGTGTGCCCCTGGCGATCAGTAAATTTAAAAAATCAAGAAAATTGTGCCGTCTAGTTTGCTTAATATAAGGAATTTTTTATTATTCGTACTTTTACTTTTGATACTTAACTATATTTCAGCAATTACATGTTTTTTATATTTACTTATTTCACCTTTATTTAACCAGGTAGGCTAGTTGAGGACAAGTTCTTATTCACCTGGCCAAGATAAAGCACAGCAGTTCGACACATACAACAACAAAGAGTTACACATGGAATAAACAAACATACAGTCAAAAAATTAAAATAAGTCTATATACAGTGAGTGCAAATGACGTAAGATAAGGGAGGTAAGGCAATAAATAGGCCATGGTGGCGAGGTAATTACAATATAGCAATTAAACACTGGAATGGTAGATGTGCAGAAGTTGAATGTGCAAGTAGAGATACTGGGGTGCAAAGGAGCAAGATAAATAAATAAATACAGTATGGGGATGAGGTAGTAGGATGGGCTGTTTACAGATGGGCTATGTGAAGGTGCAATGATCAGTAAGCTGCTCTGACAGCTGATGCTTAAAGTTAGTGAGGGAGATATAAGTCTCCAGCTTCAGTGATTTTTGTAGTTCGTTCCAGTCATTGGCATGAGAACTGGAAGGAAAGGCGGCCAAAGGAGGAAAGGAGGAATTGGCTTTGGGGGTGACCAGTGAGATATACCTGCTGGAGCATGTGCTACGGGTGGGTGCTGCTATGGTGACCAGTGAGCTGGGATAAGGTGGCGCTTTACCTAGCAAAGACTTGTAGATGACCTGGAGCCAGTGGGTTTGGCGACGAGTATGAAGCGAGGGCCAGCCAACGAGAGCGTGCAGGTCGCAGTGGTGGGTAGTATATGGGGCTTTGTTGACAAAACGGATGGCACTGTGATAGACTGCATACAATTTGTTGAGTAGAGTATTGGAGGCTTTTTTATAAATGACATCGCCGAAGTCGAGGATCGGTAGGATGGTCAGTTTTACGAGGGTATGTTTGGCAGCATGTGTGAAGGATGCTTTGTTGCGAAATAGGAAGCCGATTCTAGATTTAATTTTGGAGATGTTTAATGTTAGTCTGGAAGGAGAGTTTACAGTCTAACCAGACACCTAGGTATTTGTAGTTGTCCACATATTCTAAGTCAGAACCGTCCAGAGTAGGCAATGCTGCGGGCAGTGATCAGTTGAAGAGCATGCATTTAGCTTTACTTGCATTTAAGAGCAGTTGGAGGCCACGGAAGGAGAGTTGTATGGCATTGAAGCTCATCTGGAGGTTAGTTAACCCAGTGTCCAAAGAGTGTACTTTTGATACTTAAAATGCACATTTTGGGATGTCAGCATTTTGAAAATGAAGATTTCTGAAAGCTAACGCGACCCCTGTCATTACTGAACCAGTCAGACTCAAACATTTACTGTTCTGTTCTGTTCTATTTAAATCGCCTAATGTGTATCCAATTCCGACTGGATCAAGCTATGAAACACTGTAGTAAACCAAGGTCTATAAAGTGACTAATGGTCACTTACCCTAAGTGTAGAGAAAAAAACATGTTTGTTTTAAAAATAAATCTTAAATAGCTTAATATTAAAACAGATGCATTTTGGCGGATAGTCTAACTTTTATTTAAAAGAAATCTTCATTCATTCATTTACCATCTGGATTAACCTGCTCAGGTCAGGTTCAGATATCATGCTAGTCTTAAATAGGCAGCAGGCAGGGGTCTGGAGGTCAGACATAGTAGGAGCTGACTACGACATAACCTGGAGAAATTCAACCCAGAGAGAGAGAGAGAGAGAGAGAGGTAAGAGACACCAAGAGAGAGAGAAAATACCAGTGTGCCATCACAGCAGCAAGATTTGTGACCTGTTGCCACAAGAAAAGGGCAACCAGCGAAGAACATGTTTATTTATTTTTCTTTTGTAACTATTTGCACATCTTTACAACACTTTATAGCCAAAATATGACATCTGAAATGTCTTTATTCCACTGAAACCTTTGTGAGTGTAATGTTTACTGTTCATTTTTGTTTAATTCACTTTTGTTTATTATCTATTTCACTTGCTTTGGCAATGTAAACATATGTTTCCCATGCCAATCTCAGCTTCCCTATCAATGTAAAGATATGTTTCCCATGCCAATCTCAGCTTCCCTATCAATCTAAGCATATGTTTCCCATGCCAATCTCAGCTTCCCTATCAGTCTAAACATATGCTTCCCATGTTAATCTCAGCTTCCCTCCCGAACTGCGCTATAAACTACACTAAATATAGTACCAAACATTCGATTTGGACCAAACATATTCCTACCAATCCCCAAAAAGTATCAAAAGCCCCACACCAATCCAACCCCAACAACCAGTATACCAGTATATTCCGCTTTAATACAGGGCCGACATACAAGTTCCTTACTTTTTCCCCTTCTACTTGCCTCTTCCATTTTTGTGGTAAAGCTGCAATTAGTTAGTTGTAATTTTGTGTAGAGCAGACATTTCCATATGTCTGTGTTAACTGCATGTGTGGCATAACTCCACACCAGTCCTATTTATTATATCATTCACAAGAAGTATACCTTTTTTTAACAATGTTTTCAAAAAATACGTTTTTTTTAATCAATTAGTATATTTGAGTTTAACCACAATATTTGTTGTATTATTTGTTCTGTCTTTTCAGGTGGATTAAACTGAAATTGGAACCAACTTTCTAAGGCTTGTTTAAAAAATAATGATATTTTGGAGATTATTTCCTTTTCAATTTCTGTAAGAGAAATATATATGCCAATTATGTGATGATCCGACCGCATTCTGTCCCATATCAACACTTTTTCAACTTTTAGGGCCAGAGAGAATGGCATATGAAAGTAATCAAGACGACTAGCTTAATTAAGCCTCCGCCATGTATATCTCACTAGGTCAGGGTATTTAGGTCTCCATATATCCACTAATTCCAATATATCCATGACATTCATGATTTCCTTAAGTGCCCGAGGGTGATAGTTTGTAGTGTGATTTCCTTTCCGGTCCATAGAGGTATTTAAGACCGTATTAAAATCTCCCACCAGTGTTGCTTGTAGAGTTAATACATTTGTATATATATTTTCAAAGAAGCTTGGATCATCATTATTTGGACCGTATAGGTTAATAAGCCATATCTGTTTATGGTCCAATAACATATTTAAAATAATCCATCTACCTTGATGATCTGTTTGGACAATTTGCACATTTGGATCAAAATTACTGTTAATTAAAACCATCACGCCTTTTGAAATATATTTCGCCCCCCCAGTCCTTTTTCCACAAAACTTCATCTATAATTGTTGAATGAGTTTCCTGTAAACAATAGATATTATATTCCTTCTCTTTTAGCCAGGTAAATACTGATTATCTTTTCTTATTATCTACTAAGCTATTACAATTGTAACTGGCTATACTTATTTCACCACTTACCATAATGAGACACAACTTTTAATTCTATTTATCAAAATATATGTTTGTAAACGTACCATTAAAAAGTAACATGATGATTGATTATATAGCTGTACCATGATATTTGCATTGCTACTATGTAAACCTCCAATTGGTCCCCACTATTCCACCCGCTAAAAGCGCTCCTCATCCCGAGTTGGGTTGTCATCCCAATGCCCGGCAGACCATCCCCGACCCCCGTATCCCATAGCCCTGAAAAGACTGGGGTCCATCCTTCGAAAAGAGCACACAGTGCCAATTACAGAACAGAAGTAGATCAAACGCCAAATGCATTTCGATCGCCCTCACCTCGATTTGTATTATATATAGCAATCAAAAATAAATATATATATATATATATATATATAGACCCTTAAAATCCTGTTTCTTATTTTCCATAATTATCTATTAATATTTGTAATAATGTAGGCAATTTATGAAAAGGATTTTACCTCTCACCAGTCTCGACATTACCAAAATTACATTATTGCAAGCAATTATTATATTAGCAAACAATGATTGTGAATCATCCGATACTGTCCCTAACATCTTTGACTCCCTCGCAACAGTTGTGGGATACACACATACACCCACACACTCACACAGACTCATACACACTCAACCATTTCCCCCCACACAACTATAGGCTCACATTCTCAACAGTCGCACCATCCCAGAGCCCAACTCAAGAAAGGTCTTGATTTACAAATGCATCTCCATGCAGTCAGACTTTGATTTTGTGCCACCAGGGCCACAGTAATATACCCCCTCTCTGAATGTCCGAGCGTGACCCCTACCCATGGGTTACTGCAGCTAGTGTTGCCAGAACTGCCACTGCCTGGGTGGAGGCACCCCACCGGAATCCCCACCGGCTAGGTACAAGGTCGTCAAGGTTCTCATTAGCAGCTTTGAGAATGTCCTGGTATATTATGCTCTCTCTTTAGGGGGCTTTGGCTTTGCAGGACCAACCCTGCCAAGCAGGCTCAGAATCTTGAGGGGGCAGTGCTGCTCTAGGTCTCTGACTGCATTTTGACTGCATACAGACAGCTTACAGCAGGCCCATAAAACAGTTAGGGACTTCTCCTTAGTATTTGGGTCATTCAGGTGGGTGTCTAGGGTATAGGGTTGTGGACCGTTCCATCAATATAGGATCATAAATAAATAAATTAGATATATAATTTATTTAGAAAATGTAGTTCCCCATGATAGGACAATAAATAAACCAAATGTATCATTTATTTTAAAACACTGTTCCACCATGATAGGACAATAAATAAATAAGACGTATAATTATTAAAAGTATATCCATCATCTGAACAACATTGAAAGCTCTCACACCCCGCTCACAGCAATACATTGGTTCTGGGATATGCAACCATTTCCTTTCTCACTCAAAGCCACACTTAAATTAAATAAACCACAACAATTCCTTTGCAACTTTGGCTAGAAAAACAATACATTTGGCTCATGATGAAATTAAATCCTCACACTTTAAGCCAGTCCTCCATGAAAGTAATTCAGTTTGTCCTTTTACGCTTAATCTGTGTGACAGGAAATTACTGTTAGACCATTCATTGTGAACAAGCAAACCACCAGCGTGTCACACACACACACACCACCACTTATAATATGAAGAAATAATACTTTATCAACATTTTAAGATAAAATGTTCTGATCGGTTGCATCAGACTCATTAATTTTTCCCGTTTTTTTATGTAGCTTAGGCCAACTGGCTGTATGAATTTGGGATATATCGTCTCACAACTGTCACAGAGTCTGTTTGGAATAGGCTTTTTCTTTTCTCGAAAAGCTGACCAATCAACTTTTTAACTACGGGGGATAGTAGATTTACGTAGGCTAGTGATTTAGCTGTTCGTTACTCGTCTTGTTGGCTGAGGAAAACTAAACGTGGACAGTTATTTTAACATCTTCAAAGTGCACATCATAATTCTGTAAGAAGGACCGCAGATCCTTGACTTGCATGTTCTGGTAATATGAATTACCATAATCTACACCCTAATCAGGTTACGCACCCAATGCATATGGGTCTGGCAAATTTCTCAAATGTCTAGGAAATTAAAATGCAAATGTCTGGCGCCACATTTTCCTAATGGACACCCTGGTGTGTATGTGTGTGTTTCACCATCTGAAACAAGACAAAAGGTGAGCGAGTACACAAACACACCTTGAGAAACCACACACACACAAAGCAAACACACCTTGAGAAACCCCAGATACTTGGCTGCATATTTTCCTCTGTCCTCTGGCATCTCAGCTCACCTTGACCTGTCCTAGAAACATCCCCAGCACCAGGTTCTTGTACACACCTCCCCTGACGCCCCGTCAACGTACGCACCTCTCATGACCCCCCCGTCATGGCATTAAGCCTAATTCCCACCTTACAAAATACACAACGAAAGAACTACGATTAGATACGGAAATTTGCTGATCCTGCATTTCATTCTCATTTCATTCTCAAAGGGGGAAAAAGGGAGGGAGTGTGCTCTGTTGGCTGGCACAGGGTCAAATCCTGAGGATTTATGGAAGTGAGAAATGAGGGATGGATATGCAGCTGGAGGTTTCCTCAGAAGAGCCTGGGATACTTCCAATTACACACCAGCCTTAAGGGCTTATAGTGCTGCTGTCTGTTGTGCTGTGAGGAATGACCCCTGGAAGGAATGGAGTTTTGGGGTTAAGGTTAGGGTTAGGGAAAATAGGATTTTGAATGGGAATCAATTGTTTGGTCCCCACAAGGATAGTAAAACAAATGTGTGTGTGTGTGTGTGTGTGTGTGTGTGTGTGTGTGTGTGTGTGTGTGTGTGTGTGTGTGTGTGTGTGTGTGTGTGTGTGTGTGCGTGTGTGTGTGTTTGCGTGTGTGTGTGTGTGTTTGCGTGTGTGTGTGTGTGTTTGCGTGTGTGTGTGTGTGTGTGTGTGTGTGTGTGTGTGCGTGTGTGTGTGTTTGCGTGTGTGTGTGTTTGCGTGCACACCAGGAGGGCTTATTTTTTCATTATCAGAATCACATTTCAAAGCCAAAACATATATACTGAACAAAAATATACACGTGACATAGAACTTTTTTTATTTTTTACTGAGTTACAGTTCATAGAAGAACCCCCTTCTTAAATTCTCCCACAGGTGAAGAAGCCCCCTTCTTAAATTCTCCCACAGGTGAAGAAGCCCCCTTCTTAAATTCTCTCACAGGTGAAGAAGCCCCCTTCTTAAATTCTCCCACAGGTGAAGAAGCCCCCCTTCTTAAATTATCCCACAGGTGAAGAAGCCCCCCTTCTTAAATTATCCCACAGGTGAAGAAGCCCCCCTTCTTAAATTATCCCACAGGTGAAGAAGCCGGATGTGGGGGTCCTGGGCTCACGTGGTCTGCGGTTGTTAGGCCGGTTGGACGTACTACCAAATTCTCTAAAACGACGTTGGAGGTCGGCTTATGGTAGAGAGATTAACATTCAGTTCTCTGGCAACAGCTTGTTGGACATTCCTGCAGTCAGCATGCCAATTTGGACACTCCCTCAAAAAATGTGGCATTGTGGTGTGACAAAACTGCACATTTTAGAGTGGCCATTTATCAGCAAAATGTGAACCTGTGTAATGATCATGCTGTTTAAACAGCATCTTGATATGCCACACCTGTCAGGTGGATGGATTATCTTGGTAAAGGAGAAATGCTCACAAATTTGTGCACATCATTTGAGATAAATACGTTTTTTGTGCGTATGGAACATTTCTGGGATCTTTTATTTCAGGGGGGGGGCAACAATTTAAATGTTGTATTTATATTTTTGTTCAGTATAGTGACACCAGGCCAAATAGCCAAATACGTTGTGAGGTAACACAGGTCATTAATCAGATCTAAATGCTCTGCAACGCGTAACCATATTTACCCTGTTTACCTGTGGCAGGGATTTGGGATGTTAGACAGGAAGACTATAATACTAAACTCACACAGCTGTCATTTGATAGACAGTGGTAGTGATGCAGCACGCAAGGCAAGAGAGAGACGACTCCATATGTCCGTCTGCCTTTGTTACTTCCACACTTTGCAAAACGATTTTGATAGATCCTAATTGTCTCGCGTGCACACACACGTACGCACAGACACAGTTAAATTTACAGCCCAGACAAAAGAGCTGCCTGCTTCAGTCTGTTTATACAGTAGCTTACAGTTGACACACACAAAAAAGGCATATGATCTTACAACGAGACCGAGAAAACATGAAATAATTACTTGACAAAACGTTAAGTAGGCCGAGAGCAGAGGGCAGAGAGCAGAGAAGCGGCCAGTAGGCTGGTGTTTGTCTTCTCAGGGTAAGCGTGAGGGACGCTGCCTGTCAGTCACGTGTCTACTGGAGTGACACTGACAGGTAGGCTGTTTCTCAGCCTGAGATCTCTAGAGAAATATGACTGACTTGCCAGCTGCTGTTGAGCCCAGAGGTTCTGACTAGACTAGACTGGAACCCTGTCTATCCTATTTGCCTTTGACATACACATCAACATGTTAAGAACAACAAGTGTCAGGATCTGATAGGGGTGCGATAGCCTCTGGGATGGCAGAATGTAAAGCTTAGGGCCGGGAATTACCAGGATACAATATTATCACGATTATCACGATACTCCGAGTTGTTGGTTGATGTATTATAACACTGTAACACTGAGGTGTTGGTTGATGTATTATAACACTGTAACACTGAGGTGTTGGTTGATGTATTATAACACTGTAACACTGAGGTGTTGGTTGATGTATTATATAACACTGTAACACTGAGGTGTTGGTTGATGTATTATAACAATGTAACACTGAGGTGTTGGTTGATGTATTATAACACTGTAACACTGAGGTGTTGGTTGATGTATTATAACAATGTAACACTGAGTTGTTGGTTGATGTATTATAACAATGTAACACTGAGTTGTTGGTTGATGTATTATAACAATGTAACACTGAGTTGTTGGTTGATGTATTATATAACAATGTAACACTGAGTTGTTGGTTGATGTATTATAACAATGTAACACTGAGTTGTTGGTTGATGTATTATATAACAATGTAACACTGAGTTGTTGGTTGATGTATTATATAACACTGTAACACTGAGTAGTTGGTTGATGTATTATATAACACTAACACTGAGGTGTTGGTTGATGTATTATATAACACTGTAACACTGAGTTGTTGGTTGATGTATTATATAACAATGTAACACTGAGCTGTTGGTTGATGTATTATATAACAATGTAACACTGAGCTGTTGGTTGATGTATTATATAACACTGTAACACTGAGTAGTTGTTTGATGTGTTATAAAACACTGTAACACTGAGTTCTTGGTTGATGTATTATAACACTGTAACACTGAGTTGTTGGTTGATGTATTATTTAACCTCTAACACTGAGTTGTTGGTTGATGTATTATAAAACACTGTGACACTGAGTTGTTGTTTGATGTATTATATAACACTGTAACACTGAGTAGTTGGTTGATGTGTTATAAAACACTGTAACACTGAGTGGTTGGTTGATGTATTATTTAACACTAACACTGAGTTTTGGTTGATGTATTATAAAACACTGTAACACTGAGTTGTTGGTTGATGTATTATATAACACTAACACTGAGTTGTTGATTGATGTATTAATACACTGTAACTCTGAGGTGTTGGTTGATGTATTATAACACTGTAACATTGAGGTGTTGGTTGATGTATTATAACACTGTAACACTGAGGTGTTGGTTGATGTATTATATAACACTGTAACACTGAGGTGTTGGTTGATGTATTATAACACTGTAACATTGAGGTGTTGGTTGATGTATTATAACACTGTAACATTGAGGTGTTGGTTGATGTATTATAACACTGTAACATTGAGGTGTTGGTTGATGTATTATAACACTGTAACATTGAGGTGTTGGTTGATGTATTATAACACTGTAACACTGAGGTGTTGGTTGATGTATTATAACACTGTAACACTGATTTGTTGGTTGATATATTATATAACAATGTAACACTGAGCTGTTGGTTGATGTGTTATGAGTGCCGATACAATATGTATTGCGATTCGATACTGTGATTTTATTGCGATGTTTCTATACATATTTGTCACTATATGACTGCTGCAGAGGGACAGGAGAGAGCCATGAGAAAATATGTTTTGATCAGTCATGGAAATAAAAGTGCTGAAACAAATTGGCTCCCTACTTAAAAAGAAGATGGAGAACAAGGTATGAAGAGTTTTGGTGCAGGTACAGCCAACTAGCGCAAAAATGATCAAAATGATACGATATGTGACCGACCACCTCGATTCGGTCTTATGTAGCAAAATTTGAAATGGTGTTTTTTTTTTACACTGAATAAAAGTAGAGTCTCAGATCTACAAAAGGGTATATTATATACTGCAGTTGAGGAACTATTGGAAAGTAATTCTGCTTTGAAAGTTAATAAACTTTTCAGAAAATGGCCCTTGAATGTTTTGGTACACCTACTGGAGCTCTTCTTTGTCTACACCCATTCAGCATCGTTCACATCCTCTTAAGCCTTAGCCCCGCCCATCTCTTTAAGGATTCACATGTGAGGCCATGTGCTGAACAGAATCAGTAAGGTAGTAAAGTAAACAACAAACTTTCAAGACTAAAAGTGGTGAAAGTAGTAGGCTACAATAAGGAAAAGTCCAGGTAAATTACACATTATCTAGTCCTTGGCCTATGTCCTAATTGGACTTTGGTGCAGGTCATGTTGTTCTTCACATTACCATCTCTGGTAAACACACACTATATCACATAAAATGAACGTTTATTTGTCACATGCACAGGTACAATGAATTAGTTACTTGCATATTTGCATAGTAGCAATATCAAAAATAAAAAAGTGTCCATTGTAATAAATATGTTATAATCAGACACACTTGTCTAAATTGATGGGTCATGTGAAAGAAATGCTATAACTACCCTCCAGCCACATATAGCGAAGTGGAGGGCTCTCTATTGTCTAGACATATACAATAGATTACTTTAATCACGCCCAGACACACCTGGCTAACTTGATGGGTCATGTAATCATCTGGCGAAGTGGAGTCTTTTGTTTAGACATGTAGCTAGCTAAACAATGAACCATAATACCAACCCATACAGTACTAGCAATATAAACGGATTGTCATAGCTAGCCACCATGAAAAGCTGTAGTATGAATCTGCAGGATCTAAAACTAACCAACCAGGTTCAATGTTAGCTAGCTAACATTAGGCTATAACTAGCAATGCAAATGGACTTCTGAGATACTAATAATATTACTACACAGATCATATACGTAACGTTAGCTAGCGAGCCAGCAAACTAACGTTCACTAGCCAGCTAACAGTATGCTTTAACTTGCAATGAAAATGACTTTTTGAAACGTATAATACCTGAAAATGTAGCTAGACTCTTACCCATGTACATGGATGAACGCTTCACGGCCGACTGGAACCATTTTAACCAAGTAAGATGTCCTGTGTCATTTTCGTTTTGTTTGTAGCTACAGCTTGTTTGGCACGTTGTGTCAAGTTACTCTGGATCACACGTATGCAGAAAGTAGTCCATCTCAACCTTTTCATACTGATCTTTGTCGATAGCGCCTGCTAAATTCAGGGCAGCAATGTTGTTGAGAGCGGTAGCAACACTTTTGCAGTTCTCCATGGTTGACTTTATATCTTTCAAAAGAGCAGCATTAAAAGGATCACCTACACATACTGAGCAGCTCATGTTATAGACAGAAGAGTGCTACATGGCAGACCAATCCGAACTCATCTCTCGGCATGTCCAGGCCATCCATTATCTTAGCCTTTGCTATTACGGCACATAAAAGTTCACATGTTCCAGAAGGCATTTCTGCCCCAAAAAAACGCATTTAATATATGTTCAAATGCCTCTCCTGTTAAGTAGTGACGTGCGACATTCGCCTAGCTTTCCGAAATGAGTCACATATATCGTAAAAAAAAAAAAGAATCCCCCATCACTACACATGTGTTCACACCTGGCTCACTGGGACGAGAATATCCCTGTGGGGACTGAGTGAGGACGGATGCCCTCTCCCCTCAAGCCTTCTAACTGTAGTGTTATCTGTTTCTGTGCTCTGATTCATTGGGTTCCCAGGACCCAGGTGCCTGTAAAAAAACCCTGACCCAGCTCCCAGCACCATCTGTTACTGTTGAATCCATTTGAAACACAGCTCAGTGTGGATGGTGAAACTGGAAACATAGTCATTACAACCATCACATCCTCATTCCTCACACTATTCATTCCTCAACATTACTTTTTATGAGAGTGCTAGCTAGCCACAACTTTACACTCCTGGTCCACTTTCCCCTAGCTACACCCTGTGTCCGTCCCCTAGCTACACCCTGTGTCCTTCCCCTAGCTACACCCTGCGTCCTTCCCTAGCTACACCCTGTGTCCTTCCTCTAGCTACACCCTGTGTCATTCCTCTAGCTACACCCTGTGTCCTTCCCTAGCTACACCCTGTGTCCTTCCCCTAGCTACACCCTGTGTCCTTCCCCTAGCTACACCCTGTGTCCTTCCCCTAGCTACACCCTGTGTCCTTCCCCTAGCTACACCCTGTGTCCTTCCCCTAGCTACACCCTGCGTCCTTCCCTAGCTACACCCTGTGTCCTTCCTCTAGCTACACCCTGTGTCATTCCTCTAGCTACACCCTGTGTCATTCCTCTAGCTACACCCTGTGTCCTTCCCTAGCTACACCCTGTGTCCTTCCCTAGCTACACCCTGTGTCCTTCCCTAGCTACACCCTCGCCCTTCCCTAGCTACACCCTGTGTCCTTCCCCTAGCTACACCCTGTGTCATTCCTCTAGCTACACCCTGTGTCATTCCTCTAGCTACACCCTGTGTCATTCCTCTAGCTACACCCTGTGTCCTTCCACTAGCTACACCCTGTGTCATTCCTCTAGCTACACCCTGTGTCCTTCCCTAGCTACACCCTGTGTCATTCCCCTAGCTACACCCTGTGTCATTCCACTAGCTACACCCTGTGTCATTCCCCTAGCTACACCCTGTGTCATTCCACTAGCTACACCCTGTGTCCTTCCACTAGCTACACCCTGTGTCATTCCCCTAGCTACACCCTGTGTCATTCCTCTAGCTACACCCTGTGTCCTTCCCCTAGCTACACCCTGTGTCCTTCCACTAGCTACACCCTGTGTCATTCCCCTAGCTACACCCTGTGTCATTCCTCTAGCTACACCCTGTGTCCTTCCCCTAGCTACACCCTGTGTCCTTCCCTAGCTACACCCTGTGTCATTCCTCTAGCTACACCCTGTGTCCTTCCCCTAGCTACACCCTGTGTCCTTCCTCTAGCTACACCCTGTGTCATTCCTCTAGCTACACCCTGCGTCCTTCCCCTAGCTACACCCTGTGTCCTTCCTCTAGCTACACCCTGTGTCCTTCCCTAGCTACACCCTGCGTCCTTCCTCTAGCTACACCCTGTGTCCTTCCCCTAGCTACACCCTGTGTCCTTCCCATAGCTACACCCTGTGTCATTCCTCTAGCTACACCCTGTGTCCTTCCTCTAGCTACACCCTGCGTCCTTCCTCTAGCTACACCCTGTGTCCTTCCCCTAGCTACACCCTGTGTCCTTCCCTAGCTACACCCTGTGTCATTCCTCTAGCTACACCCTGTGTCCTTCCTCTAGCTACACCCTGTGTCCTTCCCCTAGCTACACCCTGTGTCATTCCTCTAGCTACACCCTGTGTCCTTCCACTAGCTACACCCTGTGTCATTCCTCTAGCTACACCCTGTGTCATTCCCCTAGCTACACCCTGTGTCATTCCCCTAGCTACACCCTGTGTCATTCCACTAGCTACACCCTGTGTCATTCCCCTAGCTACACCCTGTGTCATTCCACTAGCTACACCCTGTGTCCTTCCACTAGCTACACCCTGTGTCATTCCCCTAGCTACACCCTGTGTCATTCCTCTAGCTACACCCTGTGTCCTTCCCCTAGCTACACCCTGTGTCATTCCTCTAGCTACACCCTGTGTCCTTCCCCTAGCTACACCCTGTGTCCTTCCTCTAGCTACACCCTGTGTCATTCCTCTAGCTACACCCTGTGTCCTTACCCTAGCTACACCCTGCGTCATTCCTCTAGCTACACCCTGTGTCATTCCCCTAGCTACACCCTGTGTCCTTCCCTAGCTACACCCTGTGTCCTTCCCCTAGCTACACCCTGTGTCCTTCCTCTAGCTACACCCTGTGTCCTTCCCTAGCTACACCCTGTGTCCTTCCTCTAGCTACACCCTGTGTCATTCCTCTAGCTACACCCTGTGTCCTTCCTCTAGCTACACCCTGTGTCCTTCCCCTAGCTACACCCTGTGTCATTCCTCTAGCTACACCCTGTGTCCTTCCCCTAGCTACACCCTGTGTCCTTCCCCTAGCTACACCCTGTGTCATTCTTCTAGCTACACCCTGTGTCCTTCCCCTAGCTACACCCTGTGTCCTTCCCCTAGCTACACCCTGTGTCCTTCCCCTAGCTACACCCTGTGTCCTTCCCCTAGCTACACCCTGTGTCCTTCCCTAGCTACACCCTGTGTCATTCCTCTAGCTACACCCTGTGTCCTTCCCTAGCTACACCCTGTGTCCTTCCCTAGCTACACCCTGTGTCATTCCTCTAGCTACACCCTGTGTCCTTCCCCTAGCTACACCCTGTGTCCTTCCTCTAGCTACACCCTGTGTCCTTCCTCTAGCTACACCCTGTGTCCTTCCCCTAGCTACACCCTGTGTCATTCCTCTAGCTACACCCTGTGTCCTTCCCTAGCTACACCCTGTGTCCTTCCCCTAGCTACACCCTGTGTCATTCCCCTAGCTACACCCTGTGTCCTTCCTCTAGCTACACCCTGTGTCCTTCCCCTAGCTACACCCTGTGTCCCTCCTCTAGCTACACCCTGTGTCATTCCTCTAGCTACACCCTGTGTCATTCCTCTAGCTACACCCTGTGTCCTTCCCTAGCTACACCCTGTGTCCTTCCTCTAGCTACACCCTGTGTCCTTCCCCTAGCTACACCCTGTGTCCTTCCCCTAGCTACACCCTGTGTCCTTCCTCTAGCTACACCTCAAGTGCCCTTCCCTAGCTACACCTCAAGGGCCATTCCCTCTAGCTACACCCTGTGTCCTTCCCTAGCTACACCCTGTGTCCTTCCCTAGCTACACCCTGTGTCCTTCCTCTAGCTACACCCTGTGTCCTTCCCCTAGCTACACCCTGTGTCATTCCTCTAGCTACACCCTGTGTCATTCCTCTAGCTACACCCTGTGTCCTTCCCCTAGCTACACCCTGTGTCATTCCTCTAGCTACACCCTGTGTCCTTCCCCTAGCTACACCCTGTGTCATTCCTCTAGCTACACCCTGTGTCCTTCCCCTAGCTACACCCTGTGTCATTCCTCTAGCTACACCCTGTGTCCTTCCCCTAGCTACACCCTGTGTCATTCCTCTAGCTACACCCTGTGTCCTTCCCCTAGCTACACCCTGTGTCCTTCCCCTAGCTACACCCTGTGTCATTCCTCTAGCTACACCCTGTGTCATTCCTCTAGCTACACCCTGTGTCCTTCCCCTAGCTACACCCTATGTCATTCCTCTAGCTACACCCTGTGTCCTTCCCCTAGCTACACCCTGTGTCCTTCCCCTAGCTACACCCTGTGTCCTTCCCTAGCTACACCCTGTGTCATTCCTCTAGCTACACCCTGTGTCATTCCCATAGCTACACCCTGTGTCCTTCCCCTAGCTACACCCTGTGTCCTTCCTCTAGCTACACCCTGTGTCCTTCCCATAGCTACACCCGGTGCCATACACTGGTCTCCTAGTCCTGGCCATACACTGGTCTCCTAGTCCTGGCCATACACTGGTCTCCTAGTCCTGGCCATACAGAGATCTCCTAGTCCTGGCCATACAGAGGTCTCCTAGTCCTGGCCATACAGAGGTCTCCTAGTCCTGGCCATACAGAGATCTCCTAGTCCTGGCCATACAGAGGTCTCCTAGTCCTGGCCATACAGAGATCTCCTAGTCCTGGCCATACAGAGGTCTCCTAGTCCTGGCCATACAGAGGTCTCCTAGTCCTGGCCATACAGAGGTCTCCTAGTCCTGGCCATACAGAGATCTCCTAGTCCTGGCCATACAGAGGTCTCCTAGTCCTGGCCATACAGAGGTCTCCTAGTCCTGGCCATACAGAGGTCTCCTAGTCCTGGCCATACAGAGGTCTCCTAGTCCTGACCATACAGAGGTCTCCTAGTCCTGGCCATACAGCTGTAATAGTTCAACCGCTGAGCGAGCTGCAATCAGAAAATCATGCTCTAATTGGTTCATTCTCTCAGGGGGTGGCTAATATTCAGTCAAACAAAGTGAACCCCCCTCTCATCCCTCCATCGCCCCCTGCCCATCTTAAATCTCTCCCATCTCTCTTCTAAACCAGCCATAGCCATATCAGAGCGGGCCAAACAGATGCAGCTATTTATGAAATAAAGCTGGTGTATCAGATAGAGCACTAAAACAGCACAGCATCTAACTGATTATCTACTGCAGTGATCATGATATGCTACCGTTTAACATCAAAAGCCCACCAATTCATATTGTAGAATGGTCAACAGGGTTAACGTACTTCATTAAACAACACGCACATCAAAATAGGCAGTAAGGTAGCGATTTCATCTTCCACATTCAGAAATATTTTCAGCACAGGTTAATAGCCTACATATTTTGAATCCTTTCTCTAACAAAAGGAGAAAACTAGAATGTGTGTCTAAGAGTTATTTTCCTCTTGCATGTTAGCCTGAAAGGTACTGATACATTATCTAACATGCTTTATTTGGTTGAAATAAGAGAAAAATAGATAGCGAGGGACCAAGATCGCGACAGCAACAGAGGCAGAGAGACAGAGAGAGAGGAGGAATGGCCAGTGTGACCTGACAGCAAGTGAAGCTCCACACTTCATCACTGGTAAAAGGAGGAAGTGGCACTGAAAGAATAGATGACACCAGCCAGTGATCCACGGAGGACCAGATATGGGTTTCACTGTCACTGTCACAATTGTGTGAGTCCCATAGGGCCTCGCACAATTGTTCAGGGTTTGGCCGGGGTAGGCCGTCATTGTAAATAAGAATTTGTTCTTAACTGACTTGCCTAGTTAAATAAATGTAAAAAAAATAAATACCACCCTATTACCTGTAAAAGTATTCAGATCCCTTGACTTTTTCCACATTTTGTTACGTTACAGCCTTATTCTAAAATCGATGAATAAAACATTTTCCTCATCAATCTACACACAATACCCCATAATGACAAAGTGAAAACAGGTTTTTAGATTTTTTTGCAAAAAATAATATGTACATGGGTAGACTGGCTAGGCCAGTCCACCATAATTTGCAAATAAATTCATTTAAAATCCTACAATGTGATTTTCTGGATTTTTTTTCCAAATTTTGTCTGTCATAGTTGAAGTGTACCTATGATGAAAATTACAGGCCTCTCTCATCTTTTTAAGTGAGAGAACTTGCACAATTGGTGGCTGACTAAATACTTTTTTTCCCCACTGTACCAACCCAAAGGTTGCGAGTTCGAATCTCATCGTGGACAACTTTAGCATTTAGCAACTTTTCAAATAATTTTTTGCTACTTTGCATCTACTTAGCATGTTAAACTACTCTGATTTATACTATACTGAACAAAATATAAATGCAACATGTAAAGTGTTGGTCCCATGTTTCATGAGCTGAAATAAAAGATCCCAGTAATTTTCCATATGCACAAAAAGCTTAATTCTTTCAAATTTTGTGCAGAAATTGGTTTACATCAAAGTGAGAGAAAAAAAACTGCACAAATAAAGTCATTCAGTGACTTTGCTAAAACACTTTATTTTCTTTCATTCAAGGATAACACTTTTAATTGGTCACGTTTAGTAAGCTACAGAGACAGATAGCAGTGTTTGCTTTTTTTCCTTTATCTCCCATGTACGTGTGTGTGTGGTGTGTGTGTGGTGTGTGTGTGTGTGTGTGTGCACGCAAGTACATGTGTTATGACCTCCCATGGTCCATCTTCTCCCCTCTACCTTGTACAGGATGCCTTACATGGCCATTCATATCCATGCCTCACTCTGTCTGGTTAAGCTCTTGTTTCTGACTGCTGTAGCACATCTCTGTGTCTGTGTCCCAAATGGCAACCTATCCCCTACATAGTGCACTACTTTTGCCCAGGCCCATGTCAAATGTAGTGCACTATATAGGGAGCCATTTAGGAAGCACATCTCTATATATTTTTTATTTTCTTTAACCCTTATTTTACCAGATAAGCTGACTGAGAACACATTCTCATTTACAGCAACAACCTTGGGAATAGTTACAGGGGAGATGAGGATGAATGAGCCAATTGGAAGCTGGAGATGATTAGACCATGATGGTATGAGGGCCAGATTGGGAATTTAGCCAGACAACAGGGGTTAACACCCTTACTCTTACGATAAGTGCCATGGGGATCTTTATTGACTACAGAGAGTCAGGACACCCGTTTAACATCACATCTGAAAGACAGCACCCTACACAGGGCACCGTCCCCAATCACTGCCCTGGGGAATTGGGATCTTTTTTTTGAGCAGAGGAAAGAGTGCCTCCTACTGGCCCTCCAAGACAACTTCCAACAGCATCTGGTCTCCCATCCAGGACCAACCCTACTTAGCTTCAGAGGCAAGTCAGCAGTGAGATGCAGGGTGGTATGCTGCTGGCAAATATCTGTTTCCGCTGTCTTACTACCTAGCTCCGCTCAGCACTTCGCTCGCTACTGTCAGCTTCTACCACTATTATACAACCCATTTACAGGAACACAGAACAGAAGCTTTGTTTCCACTGGCCTTACACACACACAGACATACAGTGGGGCAAAAAAGTATTTAGTCAGCCAACAATTGTGCAAGTTCTCTCACTTAAAAAGATGAGAGAGGCCTGTAATTTTCATCATAGGTACACTTCAACTATGACAGACAAAATGAGGAAAAAAATGCAGAAAATCACATTGTAGGATTTTTAATGAATTTATTTGCAAATTATGGTGGAAAATAAGTATTTGGTCACATACAAACAAGCAAGATTTCTGGCTCTCACAGACCTGTAACTTCTTCTTTAAGAGGCTCCTCTGTCCTCCACTCATTACCTGTATTAATGGCACCTGTTTGAACTTGTTATCAGTATAAAGACACCTGTCCACAACCTCAAACAGTCACACTCCAAACTCCACTATGGCCAAGACCAAAGAGCTGTCAAAGGACACCAGAAACAAAATTGTAGACCTGCACCAGGTTGGGAAGACTGAATCTGCAATAGGTAAGCAGCTTGGTTTGAAGAAATCAACTGTGGGAGCAATTATTAGGAAATGGAAGACATACAAGACCACTGATAATCTTCCTCGATCTGGGGCTCCACGCAAGATCTCACCCTGGGGGTCAAAATGATCACAAGAACGGTGAGCAAAAATCCCAGAACCACACGGGGACCTAGTGAATGACCTGCAGAGAGCTGGGACCAAAGTAACAAAGCCTACCATCAGTAACACACTACGCCGCCAGGGACTCAAATCCTGCAGTGCCAGACGTGTCCCCCTGCTTAAGCCAGTACATGTTCAGGCCCGTCTGAAGTTTGCTAGAGAGCATTTGGATGATCCAGATGAGGATTGGGAGAATGTCATATGGTCAGATGAAACCAAAATATAACTTTTTGGTAAAAACTCAACTCGTCGTGTTTGGAGGACAAAGAATGCTGAGTTGCATCCAAAGAACACCATACCTACTGTGAAGCATGGGGGTGGAAACATCATGCTTTGGGGCTGTTTTTCTGAAAAGGGACCAGGACTGACTGATCCGTGTAAAGGAAAGAATGAATGGGGCCATGTATCGTGAGATTTTGAGTGAAAACCTCCTTCCATCAGCAAGGGCATTGAAGATGAAACGTGGCTGGGTCTTTCAGCATGACAATGATCCCAAACACACCGCCCGGGCAACGAAGGAGTGGCTTTGTAAGAAGCATTTCAAGGTCCTGGAGTGGCCTAGCCAGTCTCCAGATCTCAACCCCATAGAAAATCTTTGGAGGGAGTTGAAAGTCCGTGTTGCCCAGCGACAGCCCCAAAACATCACTGCTCTAGAGGAGATCTGCATGGAGGAATGGGCCAAAATACCAGCAACAGTGTGTGAAAACCTTGTGAAGACTTACAGAAAACGTTTGACCTCTGTCATTGCCAACAAAGGGTATATAACAAAGTATTGAGATAAACTTTGTTATTGACCAAATACTTATTTTCCACCATCATTTGCAAATAAATAAATAAAAAATCCTACAATGTGATTTTCTGGATTTCTTTTTCTCATTTCGTCTGTCATAGTTGAAGTGTACCTATGATGAAAATTACAGGCCTCTCTCAACTTTTTAAGTTGGAGAACTTGCACAATTGGTGGCTGACTAAATACTTTTTTGCCCCACTGTAGGCATGCATGGGCAAAACACACACACACTGTATGCAAACGTGTGTTAGTGCTGCAGCGATAGGTGAAGGCTATCAGCTGATGTCTGCTACCACGTCCTTACCTACCTATTAATGTAAAGGGTTTCTATTAATTTACGATTCCAACACTGAACAGCACATTAATATTTCTCTAAATCCAGTTGGCTGGACCACTGGAGGTTTAGTAAAATACCCTAGAATTGGCCCAGATCCTGCTGGCTACCAACTGTCCAATAAACAGAATATGGAAATGTGCAGAAAGCAGAATTCCCTTCGGTGCTGTGCGGGAGATTCTTCAGAGATGCTTCAGGAACGTGCGCACACACACACCCACACCAGGGTTTCTGTTACCCAGTAATTGCCGACTTTTTATGGAAAAGCGGATAAATAAAACTGTCCGGGAGAAGAAAAGAATCCCATTTCAAAATTTGCCCATTCATTGATACCAGTATATGGTTGATGTATACTACCCCCAGGTCCGCTCCCAGATGGTGAAGGTAGGAAACAACACCTCCACTTTGCTGATCCTCGACACAGGGGCCCCACAAGGGTGCGTGCTCAACCCCCTCCTGTACTCCCTGTTCAACCATGCCTGCGTGGCCATGCACGCCTCCAACTCAATCATAAAGTTTGCAGACGACACAACAGTAGTAGGCTTGATTACCAACAATGACGAGACAGCCTACAGGGATGAGGTGAGTTCCCTGGCGGAGTGGTGCCCGGAAAATAACCTCTCCCTCAACGTCAACAAAACAAATGAGATGATCATGGACTTCAGGAAACAGCAGAGGGAGCATCCCCCTATCCACATCGACGGGACAGCAGTGGAGAAGGTGGAAGATTAGTTCCTCGGCGTACAGATCACTGACAATCTGAAATGGTCCACCCACACAGACAGTGTGGTGAAGAAGGCGCAACAGCGCCTCTTCAACCTCAGGAGGCTGAAGAAATGTGGCTTTGTCCCTAAAACCCTCACAAACTTTTACAGATGCACAATTGAGAGCATCCTGACGGCAACTGCACCGCAGGCAACCACAGGGCTCTCCAGAGGGTGGTGCTGTCTGCCCAACGCATCACCGGGGGCACACCTAGAGACTGAAAAACAGCTTCTATCTCAAGGCCATCAGACTGTTAAATAGCCATCACTAGCCGACTACCACCCAGTTACTCAACCCTGCACCTTAGAGGTTGCTGCCCTTTATACATAGACATGGAATCACTGGCCACTTTAATAATGGAACACTAGTCAGCTTAATAATGTTTACATACTGATTTACTCATCTCATATGTATATACTGTATTCTATTCTACTGTATTTTAGTCAATGCCACTCCAACATTGCTCGATCTAATATTGATATATTTCTTAACTTTTGTGTTTTGATGTGAATTGTTACACTACTGCACTGTTGGAGCTAGGAACACAAGCATTTCGCTACACCCGCCATAACATCTGCTAAAAATTTGTATGTGACCAATAACATTTGATTTGATTTAATTGTGTGAAACCTGAACGTTTTACTTACCTTTCATCAAAGCAGCCTAGCCTAAATCTATTTCTATAAACGTGGAGGAAATTATTTTATAATTCCATATGCCATTGAAATAAGTAGCCTATTTCTCTCTTGTTGTATTGGTTTTCAAATCAACTTTCTTTCATTGTCCAGTAGCCAAAAGCACAATCCTAGTTATATTAGCAACCCATGCTAGTTGTAGCATATTTAGATCTCCCATCTTTCAAAATTTCAAACAGATATTTTCATCTGTCACATTGAAACAGCTCGCATGTGCAGTGTGAGAGATTTTTTTAAAGCAATAGATAAACTATGATATCGTCACATTATAAGCGCAGCAATGCGCTCAAGGCAGTAGGCTATGCGAGAATGTTCGTTCCATAATGAAATTTGAGGGAAAACACTGCTGTCAAAAGGGCACATGTGAGCTGTTTCATGTGACAGAGATGACAATATCAGTTAGCAATTTAGGAGAGGAGATCTAATAGGCTACTTTGAAGCAAGATAAGACATGTCTCATAATATGTATTAAAAAGTTTAGGTTCAAACAATTAAGTTTATGTTTTCAAAATGAATACTGCCTCCAGTTCATTGAAATGAATACTGCCTCCAGTTCATTGAAATGAATACTGCCTCGGGTTCATTGAAATGAATACTGCCTCCAGTTCATTGAAATGAATACTGCCTCGGGTTCATTGAAATGAATACTGCCTCCAGTTCATTGAAATGAATACTGCCTCGGGTTCATTGAAATGAATACTGCCTCCAGTTCATTGAAATGAATACTGCCTCGGGTTCATTGAAATAAATACTGCCTCCAGTTCATTGAAATGAATACTGCCTCGGGTTCATTGAAATGAATACTGCCTCCAGTTCATTGCAAAGTGGTGTGTGACGTGTTGATGAAGCCTGCTTCAGTTGCCGTTTGATGGGAACTCGGAACACTGAATTATGCAAATTCACCTATAGACCAATCGACTGGTATTTCGATCAAAGAATAGGCTAAAATGCATTACTTGGCAATAGGATTTTTTTGTTCTTTCTTTTTACTTATTGGCAATTACCGGTTAACGGGGTCCGGTAAATTTCTCACAATGTCCTGGAAATTAAAATGCTGCTGGTCAAATGTCTGGCGCCACATTTTCCTAACGGAAACCCTGACACACACGCACACACACACACAACCTCAGGGAGGATACTGGCCTTCAGCTCTTAAAAGAGCTGTTTAGAATCTCCCTGCTCTTAGCAATAAAAAGGGTCAGCCTGGCTAAAACCTGCTGACTCAGTGATGCTATCTCTCTTAACCTCACAAACATACACACACACCTATTCTCCACCCTTCCCTTCACTCTTCTCCATCTGACTGCATCCATACACTAGGGAAGAAAAAATGTTTGTGTCATGCCAAAATACAACAAACTATGTAATGTCTTATCTTCCCGACTGGCCAGAGAACAATGGCTGCGATGGTTTTCAGTTTCAGCCAGTTTCTCCTGACCAACCTCGGGAGAGAAAGATCACATTTCCTATCACCTCTGCATGGAATGCAGGATAAGCTCCAATCAGTAGGAAGGAGAAGACACGGAGTAAGAGTGAGAGACGCAGAGAGAGAGGGAAGGAAAGGGGAGAAAGAGAGGAGGGAGAGAGAGATGCAGAGAGAGAGATATAGAAAGAGAGAGAGAAAGAGATGCAGAGAGAGAGAAAGAGAGAAAGAGAGAGAAAGAGATGCAGAGAGGGAGAGAGATAGTAGGGAGAGGGAGGAGAGAGACAGAGAGAGAGAGAGAGAGAGAGAGAGAGAGAGAGAGAGAGAGAGAGAGAGAGAGAGAGAGAGAGAGAGAGAGAGAGAGAGAGAGAGAGAGAGAGATAATTGCCACAGATCTGCAAGCACAGCAGCAAAATTTGTGGGCCGTTGTCATGAGAAAAGGGCAGCAAGTGGAGCACAGACAACATTGCAAATACAACATATTAGTGATGCACTGATTACATTTTTGGCCGATACCGATATCCAATATTTTCCTTGCCAAAAAACCTGATACCGATAACCGATATTTAACATTTTAACAGCCTTTTAACTTCTTAGGGCTAGGGGGCAGTATTTTGAAGTGCGGATGAAAAACGTGCCCAAAGTAAACTGCATGTTACTCAGGCCCAGAAGCTACTGTTAAAATAATGTCTGTGAGTATAACAGAACTGATATGGCAGGCAAAAACCCAAGCAAAATCCATCCGGGATGTCTGAGTCAGTCATGTCACACTGTTTTCAATTGGCATGCTATTCAAAGCAGGGTATTTTAGCTCCCAGATTGCAGTTCCTATGGCTTCCACTAGATGTCAACAGTCTTTAGAAAAAGGTTGAAATCTTCAATCATGAAAATCAAGGGAGTAAGACCACTTGTTCCTGAGTAACCTGGACGCTTTGATATGCCATCAGAGGAAGATCATCAAAGGTAAGCGATTTATTTTATGCTATTTTTGAGTTTTGTGACACCTCTGCTGGTTATGTTATTATGCTAATTGAGTTTTTGAGTGGGGCACTGTCCTCAGACAATCAAATGTTCTGCTTTCGCCGTAAAGCCTTTTTGAAATCTGACAATGCTGTTAGATTAACAAGAGTCTAAGCTTTTGAAGGGTGTGCAGCATTTGTATTTTCATGAATGTTTGAAATGAGTATTTTTGTAATTTGAATTTGGCGCTCTGCATTTCACTGGATGTTGTCAAAATCGATCCCATTCACGGGATTGGATCCCTAAGGGATCTCTAAGAGGCTAAGCATTCTAGTACAGTTAAATAGTTAACACACACACATGGACACAGCGGTCTAAGGCACTGCATTTCAGTGCAAGAGGCATCACTACAGTCCCTGGTTCGAATCCAGGCTGTATCACATCCGGACGTAATTGGGAGTCCGATAGGGCGGCGCACAATTGGCCCAGCGTCGCCCGGGCCGTCATTGTAAATAATAATTTGTTCTTAACTGACTTGCCTAGTTAAAAAAAAGTTATACACACACACCACACTGACCAAAAGGTTATCTTGTTGGCATTTACGTATGTCCCATTACCAGTAAAACATAATTAAAACCTATTTCTTTCAAAACCCACTTACTTACTGTGCTGTTTTGTTGTTCAGTCGTTCCGTCGTTTCATTCTCAACCAGGATTTATATGGAACGTTGTCTGGGTCTTTGTGTGTCAAAAAAGATACACGTCAAATAACACGACATAATCTGTTTCAGTAGCTGTAGTTAGCTAGGTAACTATATGGCTAGGTGTCATCATCCAAAATAACCCTAATTTATAAGACAGTTCTTATTTGATTAATGATGGTCGGACCCATCTATGTGAAGCTAGCCACAATAAGGATTAGCCACAATAGTGGACTTTGTGGTTAGCCTTCAAAATAAAAGTATGGCATAATTCTACTATTTGTATTAATTTGCATCACTGTCAATTACATACTTTTATTTTGAAGGCAAACCGCAAATTCCACTATTGTGCCTAATTCTTATTGTGGCTAGCTTCACAACACATAACCCGCTCCGGTTGAGCCTCACTAGCCAGATGAAGCTAGCTGGCTGCTTATAACACTAGCTTTGGGCAACAGGGTTAAGTAGCTGGCTAGTATGCTCATACTAGCCAAAGCAAACATCACCCATGACAGAGAACGATTGATTGTCAAGGGCAATGAATTCCATTATCTTGGCTTTAATGGATTTCGCTTTTGAGTTGTCTCGCTAAAAATGTCTTACTCTTTCAAATGACTGCTCATCCACACAGCAGACATTGTGTGGGCTAGGTTAGGAATCCTGTGTTGCACGTGTAGCGCAGAATTTTAAGTGGCGTTATTACATCCTGTACCTACGTTATATAGGTATGCACAGTAGCTTTGACATCGGTTTTTAACATCGGCGTTAAACTAGACATCGGTATCAGCATTTTAAGTTAATTTCGTCCGATTCCGATGTGTTCACCGATATATCATGCATATCCTACAACTTATATTTATTTTCTCGTTTACACTTCAACTACTTGCACACTGTACAAAGCCAATAATATAACATTTGAAATGTCTATATTCTTTTAAAACTTTTGTGAGTGTAATGTTTACTGATTGTTTATTTCCCTTGTTTATTTCCCTTTTGTTTTTTGTCTATTCATTTGCTTTGGCAATGTAAACATATGTCCCATGCCAATAAAGCTCTTTGAATTGAATTGAGAGACAGAAGGGAGAGAGAGAGAATTGAGAAAGGCCACCGTAGGCAGACCTGGCTCTCAAGAGAAGACAGGCTATGTGCACACTGCCCACAAAATGAGGTGGAAACTGAGCTGCACTTCCAAACCTCCTGACAAATGTATGAGCATATTAGAGACACATATTTCGCTCTGATTACACAGGCCCACAAACCCATTTTGATAAACTCCCATATATATTGGATGAAATACCACAGCGTGCCATCACAGCAGCAAGATTTGTGACCTGTTGCCACAAGAAAATGGCAACCAGTGAAGAACAAACACCATTGTAAATACAACCCATATTTATGTTTATTTATTTTACCTTTTGTACTTTAACTATTTGCACACTATATGACATTTGAAATGTCTTTATTCTTTTGGAACGTTTGTGAGTGTAATGTTTAATGTTACATTTTTTATTGTTTATTTCACTTTTGTTTATTATCTATTTCACTTGATTTGGTAATGTAAACATTTGTTTCCCATGCCCATAAAGCCCGTAAATTGAGAGAGAAAAGAGAGAGACCCAGATACATCTCAGTCACATCAAGAGTGACTGAGGGAAATGATCCCTTTTCATCCATTAGGCAAACCCGCATACAGAACACATACAGTATGTTTACAAGCAAAAACAAGGCTAAGTTCTCATAGTAAAAACTGCTTTTAAAGTCTAAATGTGTGTGTGTGTGTCCCATAAATCACATTGACTCCAACATCTAGTCCAGGGTCAACAGAAATTCTATTAATGGAAGATAAGCCAATACCAAGAGTCATCCAATCACCTCTCTGTATCCACGGCAATGAAAACTGTATGGTGCTGTATAGGAGAGGAGTGCTGCTGTATTCCCCTTTTAATAACGACAACTGCTGGCTGTTTATTGAGCTCATATGATGGTAAACAGTTACACACTGTATATTCTAAATTCTTGGTGTGACTTCACATTTTTTCTGACTACGTTTATCAAGCCCACGAGAGTCCTTAGAGGAGTACAGTTACATTATGTGGTGATTGTGAACTGGAAAACAGAGTCTTCTCAATTCTAACTGTGCATGGAATTCACACATTCTGACCACAGCTTCCTCTTGACCAACAGAAATAACATAAAAACTTGATTGCATTCAAGATAAAATATATTTTATGTGTCTGGTCACTGTATTTTTCTCTCGTAGACATAACATTTCCCAAGTGAGAACCACTTGACCAGACATCTCTGCAATATATGAACTAAGCATCATACACATCTCCCACTGGGCACTCAATAGGGGAAAACAAAAAGACCATGGAGTCATCCGAGTGGCAGTAAATGTGACAGAGGGTCTTTCTAAAGCTCTGAACTTTAACCTTTACCCCATGGGAACACCATCTCTCGCTCTATTCAGATGGCCATACATTGGAGTCCACTCAGGCACCAAAACCTGCTTATTTGTGACACTTGAAAAAGCAGGTGGGTTGGAGGAAGCTACATGTAAGCATATTGCCCAATATTTCAATCTGTCATTCTGTACCTTTACATAATAAATTAAAACAACAAAACAACATTTTGGCACCACACATCTATGCCCACAAACTATTTGCTATTTCTGCCAGCAGAAAGAGCAATTTAGAGCCATACGCTGAGCATTACGCTAAACTCACACTCGCTTGCACACACACACACACACACACACACACACACACACACACACACACACACACACACACACACACACACACACACACACAGCTATGAGGAAGAGATGAGAGGGACACAAACCTCAATGAGGAAATAAGCCCCAGTGTTTTTCTCTTTGTTCCCAGACACTCGTGTTGGAGAGTTTCACAGAGAACATGGCAATGAAACTGTAAACCATGACAATAAAGCAACATACTGGTTTGTTTACTTCAAACCTCGATTTGTTTACTCGAGTATTGTTTCCAGACATTAGAAAGAGCGCAGAGCACAGTCGTAACAGCAAAACCATTTCCAAGAAACAAACACAATGCATTTATTTTAACCATTTCTTGTACTAATTTTGATAACGATTCATTTAAAAGTGCTATATATTATGAAGCAAATGCTGACAGCTTAGTAGTACTAGCTATAGTAGTACTCGCTACTAGCCTAAACACTCCTCTCAATGGCCTATTCACTGCGGAAGTAACGTTACTGACACCTGCTCCAGTAGGTGATGAACAACACATACGATGTTACAACACCGTCTATTGACGGCTGCTTTTCTGAGCAAACAAATAGTCACATTTATAGGAATAGTTACTAGTGTCAAAAGGTTACACATGGATGAGTCCGTCCTATAGAAATACTCGTCCAACAGCACAGGTGGTGAAAACATCGACGTACAGCGACTGAGTATATCATTTGCTTTGGCTAGTTTGCTAGATAGTCAAACAAGTTATTTGTTTAGAGTTTATTGAATTAGCAACAATGTACCAATTCACAAAACAGTATATATTTCCTTAGTTGGCTAGAACAAGTAGTTACACAGTTGTTACAAAGTCAGCCAGCTACAACAGACACACAGGTCCCTGTGACCATGCATGCCTCTCCGTCGACAGTTCCAGCTTGCTGGCCGGAGCCACTTTATCCCCGAACAAAAAGGGTTCCATATAAAATATATGCTGACTACTTACGGTTGAAGTGTTACTGAAGTGGGAAAAGATATCCAAACATACGTCGGTTGATAACAGACACAGTTCACAGTTGTGACTCTGGCTGGAGCCGACGTTCAGAGAAAGAGGTCGCCGTTTGACACCAGCACGAACCGCCTGCTACTTTCTCTCTTGCAAGAGATTCAAAGATGAATGGTAACTGCGCAGGCGTGGACAGGGTCAGTTCATTATGAGCGCCGAAAAAGCGGCAGCATTGGGTATACTGTCAGGAAGGGTAGACAGTGGCATGGTGCACGGAGATCAACCTGAAATATATAACAGCCTTATAAACTACTACAAATAGCATGTATATGCATGTACTTGTTAAATGTGTAGTAAGAGCTGCACTATTCACATTGGCACATAGGATAATGATTAAGACACAAACTTATTACGGGGACTTCAATTACTGCCCTGTGACATTTTTATGGGAACATTCTTTTTGGACAAATAAAAAGTTTATTTTGTGCAAGAAATGTCTCCTTTCCAGGCTATTTGAGTCTCTCCATTCAAATGGAGCATTGATTTCTTCCAGCCACACAGTCTAATAAATAATTCAGGTAGGTTATTGCAGCCTGCCTAGCTGCACCGACAAAATACACTATTCTCACAATAGCAGGGGGCGTCAAATTAAATGATAGGATAAAGTTCAATTAGCATACTTGAATTCAAATGGTTTGGAGGGCTCAGAGGTGGGATTACGAGGCTGTGTAAACTATCAATAGTTTATGACGCTTGACTGAGGTGCATAGCAAGTCCCACGGTACCGTTGCCTAATAGCCTACAATGCCTGTGCTAGCGATGTTCGGTCTTTGGATCAGAATTCACTATGCCCGCTTGTAGCCTAACAAAAATCACAGCAACAACAACCAACCGCGGACCATTCCGACCGCATCCACATAACGGAAGCATAAATGTGTTATGATAAATCAATTACCGTAATAGCTTGGTACCTTTAGCCTACTTCCAGTTAAATGTGCGTTCCCCTGCTTCACGAGCTGCCTGTTCCCATATCATCCAGACAACGTCTTTGTTCACGTGGTAATGTGTGCTTTTCCTAATTGGAGGACCAGGAGTCGCTGAAACTGTCATTGCCCCCTTCCTCTCCGCACCTGTTCAGCCTAGCAGGACGATTGACGGATGGAAACAGCAAACACGGTAATAATACCGTTACCAGCTGAGCCCACTGTATAGGAGCCGCTCTATAGGAAGGGCTACAATGAGTAGTATGTAACTTGACTTTAGCGCATTGCCTGGTGAAGGTGGAAGCATGGTGAGGGGGCGAATCGTTTGGGACGCTATAAAAAAAAATGTCTCACTATCCATGTATTACTGCGACACTATGACAGAGAAGCCTGCTGGGGCCAGGACAAAAGGGATGGTACAGCAACGCTTTTTATGTATAAGGAAACCTATTATGCGCCCACACAAGCACCACTTTTCAAGGTTCATATTACATCAGATGTTACACTATATAATCTCTATATAATTAAATAAACAGCCCATAAAATTACCCCCACACACACACACAGAATAGACAGGAGGAAAACAGAAAGGCTCTTTAAACAGGCTTCTGAGGGACATTTGAGTGTAGACAAATGCTACAGTTGCAGGAATAGTTACAGGAATCGTTTCACAGCTGGGTGTGACTCTTCAGGCCCACTTCCGGCATGCAGCACAGCACTCTGGTCTGTCTGGTCTGGTCTTTCCTGTTGAACAGCATACCTAAGATGTACACACAGTAGTCTACACACACCCACACACAGGCACAGTGCACACTGTGTCCTTTCTATTTTACAAAAACATTTGACACGCAATAATTGCACTTTTATTACACAGTAGGCTACACACACGTACACAGGCCTACACACACATGGGCGAGCGGGCGCACACACACACACACACACACACGGACGGACGAGCGCACTCATAGCCATAGGCACACACTGTATCCGTTCCCTTTTACAAAAAAATACTTTGCATTCATATACTTTCTCTTTTACAAAAACATAATTTGCAGGCATACTCTTTACCCCCTCTCTCTTTTACAATAACACACTTCACACAGAGGCCTATATACTAGTCTAGAACAAAAACACACTTCACACAGAGGCCTATATATACTAGTCTAGAACAAAAACACACTTCACACAGAGGCCTATATATACTAGTCTAGAACAAAAACACACTTCACACAGAGGCCTATATATACTAGTCTAGAACAAAAACACACTTCACACAGAGGCCTATATACTAGTCTAGAACAAAAACACACTTCACACAGAGGCCTATATATACTAGTCTAGAACAAAAACACACTTCACACAGAGGCCTATATATACTAGTCTAGAACAAAAACACACTTCACACAGAGGCCTATATATACTAGTCTAGAACAAAAACACACTTCACACAGAGGTCTGTATACTAGTCTAGAACAGTCTGTCACATTTTACACTCAATAACTGCCCTTATATTATCCTCTAATACATATTAACCCACTACTTGTGACCACAGTGCGTTAACATTTGTTTGTAAATCGTAATTTTATTTGGTACCTGTTCATTTGCCATCTGCAGTACCTGTGGTTCCTAGCCCACGCTGTGGTTGACACGTAGGTCGGTCGGTTAGTCTATTAAAAGCACCAGACGCCAGTAACACTCCTCACCACTCTCCTGCTCCTCTGTCCACCTCCTGGTCACATAGGATGTGTGTTTCCCAAATAGCACCCAACCCTATGCAGTACACTACTTCTGACCAGGTACCATGGGTTGTGCATTATATAGGGAATAAGGTGCCATAGAGGATGCAGACATAGAGACCACAGTCATAGAGCCGTGTAGGTTTTGGCAGAAACAGACCCTTTTCCTCCTCAGATTTGGCCGGAATGAGAAGCACATTGAGGAAGTTCTGGCAGTTAGAAACAATCAGCTAAAGCTTTCTTTTAAGAAAGGAAATAACGTTGCATAAAGAGGCAACAGCTGGGAATGAACATGACATGTGTTCTTACTGAGACAGACATAACATTTAGGTATCTTGAAACCATGGCTTTTTCTGCTCCCCATTACTGTATGTGTACATGGACACATACAGTATTAACATTTATGTACATTTCGTTGTATGCCTAAGCATGTTTTTTTTATTTTATTTAAGTATTTTTTGTCCAGTGTTTATAACGTGATAGGATGTGTTATATACAGTATACTGTATATATATATCAACTGGACATGTATGTTAACTAGGGCTGTCAAACAATTAAAACGTTTCTTCAAGTTAATCACAGGATTTCACGATTAATCACAAATTCAGAATTTTCTCAAATTGAACTGTAATTTAATTGTTTTTATACAAAAAAGCATAACAAGAATATTGATGTGTTGAATTTGTCCAAAGTAACAGTTAGTAAAATCAGGTATAGATTATGTATTTTGGATGTTTTCAGTGTATTTTGGATGTTTTCAGTGTATTTTGGATGTTTTCAGTGTATTTTGAATGCTTTCAGACAATAAAAAAAATGGTGCACTAAAATTTCACAATTTTACTTGCGTTAACTGATTAACTCTGGCAGCCCTAATGTTAATGTATGCAGTGTAAATATATCCGCCTTAGTTCCCCATCCCACTCTGACAAGGAGGAGAGGAGCCTGACCCAAAGCTCTTCTCAACATCGTCCATACCGACCACTTATCACAGGCATTTTGATGATTTTGTACATTGCGATTAGCTCCACGATACTCTCTCTCTGTCTCTCTCCCTCTCTGTCTCTCCCTCTCTGTCTCTCTCCATATCTGTCTTTCTCCCTCTCTGTCTCGCTCCCTCTCTGCCTCTCTCCCTCTCTGTCTCTCTCCCTCTCTGTCTCTCTGTCTCTCTCCCTCTATGTCTCTCTCCCACTATGTCTCTCTCCCTCTCTGTCTCTCTCCTTCTGACACTGTCTCTCTCCCTCTCTGTCTCTGACACTGTCTCTCACACTCTCTGTCTCTCACTCTCTCTCTGTCTCTCACACTCTCTCTCTCTGTCTCTCACACTCTGTCTCTCACACTCTCTCTTGGTCTCTCACACTCTCTCTGTCTCTCACACTGTATCTCTCTGTCTCTCTCACACTCTCTCTCCCTCTGACTCTCCCTCCCTCCCTCCCTCCCTCCCTAGAGGCATAACACTAGTGCTCTGAGAGGGTAGAAGAGAGGAACTGGAGTCTTCAGACAGTACATAATAAAGATGAGAATAAAGGCCAGACATTCTTCTGTCCTCTCCTCTCCTCTCCTCTCCTCTCTCCTCTCCTCTCCTCTCTCTCCTCTCCTCTCCTCTCCTCTCCTCTCCTCTCTCCTCTCCTCTCCTCTCCTCTCCTCTCCTCTCCTCTCCTCTCCTCTCCTCTCCTCTCCTCTCCTCTCCTCTCCTCTCCTCCTGTCCTGTCCTGTCCTGTCCTCTCCTCTCCATTCCTCTCCTGTCCTGACCTCCTCTCTCAGGTTGTGTGTTCAGTGGTCCAGGTTGCCAGCACCACACACAGTCACACCTGTCCCTCTCCTACAGTGTGCTCTGTCTGCTGAGTAAACCTGACTAGTGAATATCTGTCACCAGTAATGAGTGACAGTAAGGTGAGAGCACTTTGTCAGATCCTCCCACTCAGTCTCACATACACGCACTGAAACACACACACTCACGCACACACGGACACACAATTATGTGTGTGTAGCTCACTTTCTTGGTTGTCGGGTTTAGTCTTCTCCTGACGCTATGATGCCCTCTGTCCACTGACACCATCAAACACACACATCGCCCTAGTCTTTTCAACAGCATGTCACACACAGAGATGTCATTGGTCTTGACATCTATCCCATTATGAGTCCACAGACATGTCCATCACCACCACCACAGTACAGTAGCATCTAATGCTAAGACTTGACATTGTCAGTCAATCCCCCTCCAAATAGCAGTCCAATACAGACCACACAGGCCTGCTCTGCTCTGAAACCATATTATGCCTGGTATTACCACTATCTCCAGATCCCCTACAGTAAGAGGAAACAGAGTAAAGAACATGATTGTACCACTATCTCCAGATCCCCTGCAGTAAGAGGGAACAGAGTAAATAACATGATTGTACCACTATCTCCAGATCCCCTGCAGTAAGAGGAAACATAGTTAATAACATGATTGTACCACTATCTCCAGATCCCCTACAGTAAGAGGAAAGAGAGTAAATAACATGATTGTACCACTATCAGTACCACTAGCAGAACTAAAAAAGTGTGTGCGAGCATGGAGGCCTACAAACCTGACTCAGTTACACCAGCTCTGTCAGTAGGAATGGGCCAAAATTCACCCAACTCATTGTGGGAAGCTTGTGGAAGTCTACCCGAAACATTTAACCCAAGTTAAACTATTTAAAGGCAATGCTACCAAATACTAATTGAGCGTATGTAAACTTCTGACCCACTGGGAATGAAATAAATAAAAGCTCAAATAAATCATTCTCTCTGAAATGTCACATTCTTAAAATGTGTGTGTGTGTGTGTGTGTGACCTAATGTAGCAGAAGTTTCTTTCTTTCTGGTCCTGACAAAGAAAAAAATATGTTTCCATTTCCCCTGGAAACAAGATGCATCCAGTTGTGACCACCCCTGCTGAGGGTGGTGTGTGTGTGTTTACTTTAATCCTAGAATCGCTTTTGATGAAATGGTTCCCCCCAGGTGCCAAATGGGTTCTAACAAATAGACTGGTTTGACAGACTCCAAGTACATATCAGCCTACTTTGAAAGTCCAGCCAAAAACCGAAAGAGAAGGCCGGCCTCACCCTACTAGAATCTGAAGTTAAATGTCTACTGTTTGCTGATGATCTGGTGCTTCTGTCCCCAACCAGGGCCTACAGCAGCACCTAGATCTTCTGCACAGATTCTGTCAGACCTGGGCCCTGACAGTAAATCTCAGTAAGACCAAAATAATGGTGTTCCAAAAAATGTCCAGTTGCCAGAAACACAAATACGAATTCCATCTAGGCACCATTGCCCTAGAGCACACAAAAAAACGATACATACCTCGGCCTAAACATTAGCGCCACAGGTAACTTCCACAAGGCAAGAAGGGCCTTCTATACCAAAAAAAATAAACATAAAATTCAACATAACGATTAGGATCTGGCTAAAAATACTTGAAATCAGTTATAGAACCCATTGCCCTTTATGGTTGTCTGGAATACACTCATCAATCAAGAAGTACACGGTGGCAGAATACCTGACCACTGTGACTGACCTAAACTTAAGGAAAGCTTTGGCTATGTACAGACTCAGTGACCATAGCCTTGCTAGCCTCTCAAGAGAAGACAGGCTATGTGCACACTGCCCACAAAATTAGGTGGAAACTTAGCTGCACTTCCTAACCTGCCAAATGTATGAGCATATTAGAGACACATATTTCCGTCCGATTACACAGACACACAAAGAATTCGAAAAAACAAACCCAATTTTGATAAACTTCCATATCTATTGGGTGCAATACCAGTGTGCCATCACAGCAGCAAGATTTGTGACCTGTTGCCACAAGAAAAGGGCAACCAGCGAAGAACAAACCATTGTAAATACAACCCATATTTATGTTTATTTATTTTCCCTTTTGTACTTTAACTATTTGCACATAATATGACATTTGAAATGTCTTTATTATTTTGGAGCTTCTGTGAGTGTCATGTTTACTGTACATTTTTATTGTTTATTTCACTTTTATTATCTACCTCACTTGCTTTGGCAATGTTAACATATGTTTCCCATGCCAATAATGCCCTTAAATTGAAATTGAATTGAAAGAGAGAGAGAGAGGGGGGAGGGAGAGATGGGGAGCGAGAGAGAGTGAGAGAGAGAGAGAGAGAAAGAGAGAGAGATAGTCTGTGTGTTATCTTTTGATCTCAGTTTGCTAGTTCAGGACAGACCGGTTAAACCAGAGAGGCATGGATTTGAGACGTTCGATTGGAGCATTGATATGACTTTGAACCCCGTTGGTTACCCTCGGCAGAGGATGGGATGTGAGACTGAAGCAAGCACTACCCCATCCCTCTTTTCTATCGTCCCCCCTCCCCTTTTTCTCTGAAACCTTTGGTCCTTTCATCTTCAACATCTCCTCCTCTCTCCTTCCATCTCCTTCTCTCCCCCCCCCTATATCTCCCTCTCTAGAGACTCTCTATGCCCCTCTACTCTCCATCACTTCAAAGCAACACACTAGAAAGTGCAGGAGAATAGAGGAAAACAAATGCTTGGAACATGTCAATTGCAGAGAGTGGGAATTCTGGGAAACCAGGATGTGATGTAATGTACAAAAGAAGTTGGTAGTACAGGAACATCAGAAAGGTGACCTCACTAGTATGATATATAGATTCAGAAAAATACTACAGGGACATTGTCTGTCCGACAGTTCACAGAAGAGGACATAGCCCTAATGGATTTACAGTATATAAACTACGACCATATGAAAAATTACAAAAATGCTTAATAGATGCTGTTTGAAAGGTCTCCGGTACAAGGTTTCTGGTGGTACTGTAGTTAGATGAATGACTAAGACACGGTGGCCTGTGTATAAAGCAGGCCGAGGTCGAATACGTATTTCAAATATTTGAAACACATGAGGTGCGCTTGATTTACTGTAACTTGTCAGGCACAATGGAACCAATAAAATATTCCCAGAAGTGCAACCTCCTCATACCAGGCAAGCTAAATCAAGCGCACCTCAAAGTATTTCATATTTCAAATATTGTAAATACGTATTCGACCCAACAGGTCTGCGTCACAGGCTGATGAGGATGTAAGAGGTTAGCTAGAGTACGTCCGAAATGGCACCCTATTCCCTAGATTGCACCACTTAACTACTAGCCTATGGGATCTGGTCAAAAGTACTACACTATAGGGAACAGGGTGCCATTTCAGACGCAGCCTGGATAGACTGTGGTCCGTGTGTAAAGCCCTCCATCTGTGATCCACCATCTCCTTATTATAACCCCCCTCCTTCATATTAAGGAGATAGTACACAACACACAATATGATGTTGACAAAGATGGTGGTGATGGTGGTGATGATGGTGGTGATGGTAATAATGGTGGTGGTAATGATAATGATGGTGGTGATAATGGTGGTGATGGTGATGTTGGTGGTGATAATGATGATGATGGCGATGATGGTAACTTTGATGGCGATGAAAGTCACCATTATTAGTCAGTTGTACAACCGAATGCCTTCAACTGAAATGTGTCTTCCGCATTTAACCCAACCCCTCTGAATCAGAGAGGTGTGGGGGGCTGCCTTAATCAACATCCACGTCTTCGGCGCCCGGGGAACAGTGGGTTAACTGCCTTGTTCAGGGGCAGAACAACAGATTTTTACCTTGTCAGCTCGGGGATTTGAACTTGCTCTACGCTCTAACCACTAGGCTACCTGCCGCCCTATATGGTAATGATGACAGTAGTGATGATGGTGGTGGTGATGATAGTGGTGGTGGTAATGATGGTGGTGATAGTGGTGATGATAATGATGATGATGGTGGTGGTGATAAGGATGGTTGTGGGGGTGATGATGGTGGTGATGATGATGGTCGTGGTGATGGTGGTGATGATGGCGGTGATGTAATGATGGTGGTGATGATGGTGGTGATAATGATGATGATGATGATGATCAGGGTGATGATGATTGTGGTGAAGTAATGATGGTGTTGGTGATGGTGGTGATGATGATGATGATGATGATGATGATGATGATGGTGGTGGTGGGGATGATGGTGGTGATGTAATTATGGTGGTGGTGATGGTGGTGAAAATGATGATGGTCGTGGTGATGGTAGTGATGACGGTGGTGATGTAATGATGGTGGTGGTGATGGTGGTGATGACGATGGTGATGTAATGATGGTGGTGGTGATGGTGGTGATGATGATAATGATGATGGTGTTGATGATGGTGGTGGTGATGGTGGTGATGGTAGTGATGGTGGTGGTAATGATGATGGTCTTGATTGTGGTGATGATGATGGTGGTGATGACGGTAATGATGAGGCTGGTGATGATTATGGTGGTGGTGACAATGATGATGATGGTAACGATGGTGGTGGTGATGACAGTAATGATGATGGTGGTGGTGATGATGGTGATGACGGTAATGATGATGGGGGTGGTTGTGATAATGATCATGATGATGGTAATGGTGGTGGTGATGACGGTAATGATGGTGGTGGTGGTGATGATGGTGGTGGGAGATGGTGGTGATGATGGTGGTGGTCGTGATAATGGTGATGATGGTAATGGTGGTGGTGATTACGGTAATGATGGTGGTGATGATGATGGTGGTGGTGATAATGCTGGTGGTGATGATGTTAATGATGGTGGTGGTGATGATGATAATGAGGGTGGTGATGATGATAATGATGGTGGTAATGATGGTGGTGTTGATGATGATGATGATGGTGGTAATGATGGTGGTGATGGTGTTGGTGATGGTGGTGGTGGTGATGGTGGTGAATATGATGATGATGATGATGATGATGATGATGGTCGTGGTGATGGTGGTGATGCAATGATGGTGGTGGTGATTGTGGTGATGATGGTGATGATGGTGGTGGTTATGGTGGTGATGATGATGGTGGTGGTGATGTAATGATGGTGGTGGTGGTGATGGTGGTGATGATGGTGGTGATGGTAATGATGGTGGTGGTGATGGTGGTGATAATGATGGCAATGATGATTGTGGTGATGATTGTGGTGGTGGTGATGATGATGATGAGGTGGTGGTGATGATGGTAGTAATGATGGTGGTGGTGATGAAGGTGTGATGGTAGTGATGATGGAATGATGGTAGTGATGATTATGGTAGTGATGGTGATGATGATGGTGGTGATAATGATGGTGGTTGTGATGGTTGTAATGGTGGTGAAAATGATAGTGGTGGTGATAATGCTCATGATGATGGTGGTGGTGATAATGATGATGATGGTGGTGGTGGTGATGGTGGTGGTGGTGGTGATGATGGTCGTGGAGATGGTAGTGATGATGGTATTGATGGTAATGATGGTGTTGATAATTATGATGGTCGTGGTTATGGTGGTGATGATGGTGGTGATGTGATGATGGTGGTGGTGATGGTGGTGAAAATTATGATGGTCGTGGTGATGGTAGTGATGACGGTGGTGATGTAATGATGGTGGTGGTGATGGTGGCGATAATGATGATGGTCGTGGTGATGGTGGTGATGATGGTGGTGATGTGATGATGGTGGTGGTGATGGTGGTGAAAATTATGATGGTCGTGGTGATGGTAGTGATAATGATTGTAATGATGATGGTGGTGATGATGGTGGTGGTGATGGTGGTGATGATGATGGTGGTGATGATTATGGTGGTGGTGATAATGATGATGATGATGGTAACGATGGTGGTGGTAATGACGGTAATGATGATGGTGGTGGTGATGATGGTGATGACGGTAATGATGATGGTGGTGGTCGTGATAATGATGATGATGGTAATGGTGGTGGTGATGACGGTAATGATGGTGGTGGTAGTAATGATGGTGGTGGGAGATGGTGGTGAAGATGCTGGTAGTGATGATAATGATGGTGGTGATGATGGTAATGATGGTGGTGGAGATGATGATGATGATGATGATGATGATGATGACGGTAATTATGATGGTCTTGATGGTGGTGATGATGATGGTGGTGGTGATAATGATGGTGGTGATGATGGTAATGATGGTGGTGGAGATGATGATGATGATGATGATGGTGGTGATGATGGTGGTGATGATGCTGGTGGTGATGATAATGATGATGGTGGTGGTGGTGGTGATGGTGTGGTGGTGATGGTCGTGGTGATGGTGGTGGTGATGGTGGTGAATATGATGATGATGATGATGGTCGTGGTGATGGTGGTGATTCAATGATGGTGGTGATTGTGGTGATGATGGTGATGATGGTGGTGGGGATGGTAATGATGGTGGTGGTGATGGTGGTGATAATGATGATGATGATGGTCGTGGTGATGGTGGTGATGATGGTGGTGGTGATGTAATGATGATGGTCGTGGTGATGGTGGTTTGGTGGTGATGATGGTGGTGGTGGTTGTGGTGATGATGGTGGTAATGATGGTGGTGGTGATGAAGGTTTGATGGTAGTGATGATGGTATGATGGTAGTGATGATTATGGTAGTGATGATGATGGTGATGGTGGTGATAATGATGCTAAGTATCCTTGCACCAGTCCAAGTTGTACTCTGTTTGTAGCAGATGGCAAATTGATTGAAGAAAGGCACACATTCGGAACGAAGGGCAGAGTATCAAATAATGCTCTCACATTATCAAGGTGAAAGCAGTCTTATTATCCGTGCCCAAATCCATCTTCGCTCTGAATCACTCCGTCTAGCCTTGAAGGTTACAGTTGTGCAGTGTGCACAATAAACACTATCATACTGTATCTCATCTGTCCTTCCTTATTCCGTCTCTCAGTGCATAGAGTTGTACTGTTCTATTCTAAGCACACCCAGAATACAGTCGTTCCCCAGTGAAAAGCATGATATTACTGCCAAACATAAATTGTATTTGACCACAAAGATGTTGCACAGATTTTTCATGGTGACTGCACTGCAGAGACATTATACACATTATTCTGTCTGTATTATTTTGTGTTCTAGTTCAGGCCTACAGTATGTGCACACTTTGAAAACAATAGTGACTATTGTGGGGCAAAAAATGAGTGCGTTTAGATTCATTTACATTTAAATTATAGTATATATTGTTTATATTTTAGATAGATTCAGAAGAAAGGAGATGTGGTTCTCCGGGGCACTAGTAAAAGCTTTATCTGATAACAGAATGCTAAAGACCCACATCGTTCTGAAAGACAATGAATAACACAAAACACACTGCAATGATTTGTAGTGTACAGCAATTAAGATCGTATTTTCTTCATTGGGGCTCAGTGTATTTTATATCCCATTTACTGTCTGTCGTATTGATTATAGCGAATGCTGAGCCAGGGTGGAATCTTTCAAAGTTGGCACCGAGCACCAGAGCAGCTGGTTTTGCATGTCCTTGCATTAAAGTCCCTTAAGGTGACTATTATTGAACTGTGTTTGTTATTTATGTTGTACTGACAACCTAACAACCCAAAGTATCTGGAAAGTGAGGTTTCAGGAAGTGAGAAAATGAAAGCATCAGGAATTATAGTAGATTAAAATACAACACTTGTATTTGTGTGTTGCTCTCAAGGTACAGGTTGTATTGATGAATTCCATGCAGGAGGATACAACCCTGATTTAGAGGAAGTGTGTGGTGTAGAAAGTGACAGAAGGGGAGAGTGAGGAGCCGGTCACAGCACTGTAACTCTACAGAGGAATTCAACAGTGTGTGTATACAGTATGTAGAAACATAGGAATGTATACTAAGTGGATCGTAGACCATGTTGTTGTGTGTGTGTGTGTGTGTGTGTGTGTGTATGTGTGTGTGCTTTCATCCATTAGTCTATGCATGTTACCTACAACATCCCCCTTATACCTCCTCCTCTCCCCCCTCCTTGGCACCTAACCCTGTCTCCCCCTACCCTCCACCTCTCCCCATCTCCCTCCACCTCCCTCCCTCCTCCCTCCTCCCTCCTCCCTCCACTACCTCCCTCTCCCACCCCCTCACCTTCTTCCTCTCCATCCACATCCCTCCACCTTCACATTCCCTGTCTCCATCCACCTTTCTTGCTTCTGAGCTCAGCTCTCTAATGACAGCTCAGGCCTTAGTCTAGCTCTAGATCCTCCACACTTCTATGAAAATGAGCAGAGATGTTTACATCAGAAATATAATCCACTTTTGATGTGGCCAGGACCCTAATCGTCTTTCTTTATTCATCTGACATGGTTGCATGATCTTGGTTTAAAAACGTTTATTATCTTCTGCATTTAGAAAGGCATGTGTCTATCCCCACGGGCTGCATGCGTGGCGGGACACAGCACATTATTATAGAGAGAGGTGTTTTCTTACGGCACATGCACACACACACGCACACACACACACACACACACACACACACACACACACACACACACACACACACACACACACACACACACACACACACACACACACACGCTATGTTGGTCCACGCTATGTATCACTCCATCCCCAGAGCCAGCCCATTAAGAGGCCTGTGTCACTGAATAGAGTGGAGGAGATGAGAGGAGAACAAATGAATGTTCATCAATCCTAGAACCAAGGTTTTGGAAGGGTTAGGGGTGGGAGAATGAGAAACACAGAGCCTTCCACTCCTCATCACGCCATCTCCAAAAGAGAGATGGAGGAGAGGAGAGGGGGAGAGGGCGAGGAGAGGGAGGAGGGAGATGAGAGGAGAGGAGGGAGAGGCGAGACGATGGGAGGAGAGGAGGAGGAGAGGGCAAGGAGAGAGGGAGGAGGAAGATGAGAGGCGATGAGAGGAGAGGGTGATGAGAGAGGGTTAAATAGAGACCCTCTGTATCATGATTCAGGAGAAAATCCATGGGGCACATTCCCCAAATGCTTTCTCCCCTTGGGATAGATGGAGAACATCTCACGCCCCTCCTTCTCTCCATCAAGCCCCATTAATTACACTAACTCTGGTACTCAGGAGAGAAGAGGAAGGCTTGTAGCTAGACTGTCCAGACCCACAGATTAGCTACCAGCTTGTCTGGCCACTGAGTGACAGAAAGCCAGGGTCAAGTGAGGTTATTTCTTAAGTCTACAGACTCCATTTGCTGTCACTCGTCTTGTAATGTGTAAGTGTGCAGTTACCGTAGTTACTGCACGACCCAGTTACTGCACCACCCACCACAACCACTTTAACTGCATGGCTGATAACCATCTCAGGGTCATGGGAGTTACAGACATGAGATTGACAGGTTTGGAGTGTTAAGGATGGTAGCTACAGAAAACGATAGATAGATTTGAATTTGTATTCGGATCCCCATTAGCTTACGCCATAACGTCTGCTAATCTTCCTGGGGTCCAACACAGAACTAAAAAGACATTACAAACAAGTACAATTTAGATTTAGACATTACAGAGAGAGATGGAGAGAGAAATACATGCAGAGAGAGAGAAGGGAGAGAGAGAGAGGGACAGACAGAGAGAGAGAAAGAGAGAAAGGAGAGAGGGACAGAGATAGAGAGAGAAAGCCTGTCTCTCAGATCACACAAACTCACAGAGAATTTGAAAACAAATCAAACACTGATAAACTCAAGTCTGTTAGGCAAAATATACTAGTGTGCAATCAGAACAGCAAGATTTGTGGCCCGTTGCCATGAGAAAAGGGCAATAAGTGGAGCACTAACAACATTGTAAATACAACCTAGATTTATCTGTTTATTTATTTAGAGAGGGGAGGACGAAGAGAGAGAGAGGAGGATGAAGATAGAAAGAGGAGGATGAAGAGAGAGAGGAGGATGAAGAAAGAGAGGAGGATGAAGAGAAAGAGGATGAAGAGAGAGAGGAGGATGAAGAGAGAGAGGATGAAGAGAGAGAGGAGGATGAAGAGAGAGAGGAGGATGAAGAGAGAGAGAGGAGGATGAAGAGAGAGAGGAGGATGAAGAGAGAGAGGAGGATGAAGAGAGAGAGGAGGATGAAGAGAGAGAGGAGGATGAAGAGAGAGAGGAGGATGAAGAGAGAGAGAGGAGGATGAAGAGAGAGAGAGGAGGATGAAGAGAGAGAGAGGAGGATGAAGAGAGAAAGAGGAGGATGAAGAGAGAGAGGAGGATGAAGAGAGAGAGGATGAAGAGAGAGAGGAGGATGAAGAGAGAGAGAGGAGGATGAAGAGAGAAAGAGGAGGATGAAGAGAGAGAGAGGAGGATGAAGAGAGAAAGAGGAGGATGAAGAAATAGAGGAGGATGAAGAGAAAGAGGATGAAGAGAAAGAGGATGAAGAGAGAGAGGAGGATGAAGAGAGAGAGAGGAGGATGAAGAGAGAAAGAGGAGGATGAAGAGAGAGAAAGAGGATGAAGAGAGAGAGGATGAAGAGAGAGAGGAGGATGAAGAGAGAGAGAGGAGGATGAAGAGAGAGAGAGGAGGATGAAGAGAGAAAGAGGATGAAGAGAGAGAGGAGGATGAAGAGAGAGAGGAGGATGAAGAGAGAGAGGATGAAGAGAGAGGAGGATGAAGAGAGAGAGAGGAGGATGAAGAGAGAAAGAGGAGGATGAAGAGAGAGAGAGGAGGATGAAGAGAGAAAGAGGAGGATGAAGAGAGAGAGGAGGATGAAGAAAGAGAGGAGGATGAAGAGAAAGAGGATGAAGAGAGAGAGGAGGATGAAGAGAGAGAGAGGAGGATGAAGAGAGAGAGGAGGATGAAAAGAGAGAGCAAGAGACATAGAGAATGGCAGACAGATAGGAGAGAGAAAGAGAGAGTTTGACAGATCAACACGCCATATTGTGGGGCTGAGCGCCAACGACTCTGATTGCGTTCACACCTACTGATGGTTTTATTAAATCACACACCCAGATCTGGTACCTCACGAGATCTTCCCTCTACCTCTCTCCTTATTTCTCACTCTATATATCATGCTTTTTCTATCCTCCGAACCCTCCCACTGTGCAGAATTCTATTCTATATATTCTACATTGGTTCAACTTAATTTCATTGAAATGACGTGAAAATAACGTTATTCAACCAGTGTGTGACCAGTGGGCTGTCTCTTTTTCTTCTCACACTCTGGTTCTTTCTATCCTTGTCTCTCTCTCCCTCCCTCACTGACTTTACCTTATCTACACCCTCACACCTTTTCTCAGGCTTTGTTCTCTCTCTCTCTCTCTCTCTCTCTCTCTCTCTCTCTCTCTCTCTCTCTCTCTCTCTCTCTCTCTCTCTCTCTCTCTCTCTCTCTCTCTCTCTCTCTCTCTCTCTCTCTCTCTCTCTCTCTCTCTCTCTCTCTCTCTCTATATATATATATACTATCGTTCAAAAGTTTGGGGTCACTTAGTAATTTCCTTGTTTTTGAAAAAAAAAAAAAAAAAAGTTCATTAAAATAACATCAAATTGATCAGAAATACAGTGTAGACATTGTTAATGTTGTAAATGACTATTGTAGCTGGAAACGGCAGATGCTTTTATGGAATATCTACATAGGCGTACAGAGACCCATTATCAGCAACCATCACTCCTGTGTTAGCTAATCCAAGTTTATCATTTTAAAATACTAATTGATCATTAGAAAACCCTTTTGCATTTATGTTAGCACAGCTGAAAACTGTTGCCTGATTAAAGAAGCAATAAAACTGGGCTTCTTTAGACTAGTTGAGTATCTGGAGCATTCGATTACAGGCTCAAAATGGCCAGAAACAAAGACTTATTCTGAAACTCGTCAGTCTCTTCTTGTTCTGAGAAATGAAGGCTATTCCATGTGAGAAATTGCCAAGAAACTGAAGATCTCGTATAACGCTGTGTACAGTCGTGGCCAAAAGTTTTGAGAATTACACAAATATTAATTTCCACAAAGTTCGCTGCTTCAGTGTCTTTAGATATTTTTGTCAGATGTTACTATGGAATACTGAAGTATAATTACAAGCATTTCATAAGTATCAATGGCTTTTAATGACAATTACATGAAGTTGATGCAAAGAGTCAATATTTGCAGTATTGACCCTTCTTTTTCAAGACCTCTGCAATCCGCCCTGGCATGCTGTCAATTAACTTCTGGGCCACAACTTGACTGATGGCAGCCCATTCTTGCATGCTTGGAGCTTGGAGTTTGTCAGAATTTGTGGGTTTTTGTTTGTCCACCCGCCTCTTGAGGATTGACCACAAGTTCTCAATGGGATTAAGGTCTGGGGAGTTTCCTGGCCATGGACCCAAAATATCAATGTTTTGTTCCCGAGCCACTTAGTTATCACTTTTGCCTTATGGCAAGGTGCTCCATCATGCTGGAAAAAGCATTGTTCGTCACCAAACTGTTCCTGGATGGTTGGGAGAAGTTGCTCTCGGAGAATGTGTTGGTACCATTCTTTATTCATGGCTGTGTTCTTAGGGAAAATTGTGAGTGAGCCCACTCCCTTGGCTGAGAAGCAACCCCACACATGAACGGTCTCAGGATGCTTTACTGTTGGCATGACACAGGACTGATGGTAGCGCTCACCTTGTCTTCTCCGGACAAGCTGTTTTCCGGATGCCCCAAACAATCGGAAAGGGGATTCATCAGAGAAAATGACTTTACCCCAGTCCTCAGCAGTCCAATCCCTGTAACTTTTGCAGAATATCAGTCTGTCCCTGATATTTTTCCTTTAGAGAAGTGGCTTCTTTGCTGCCCTTCTTGACACCAGGCCATCTCCAAAAGTCTTTGCCTCACTCTGTGTGCAGATGCACTCACACCTGCCTGCTGACATTCCTGATCAAGCTCTGTACTGGTGGTTCCCCGATCCTGCAGCTGAATCAACTTTAGGAGACGGTCCTGGAGCTTGCTGGACTTTCTTGGGCGCCCTGAAGCATTCTTCACAACAATTGAACCGCTCTCCTTGAAGTTTTTGATGATCCGATAAATGGTTGATTTAGGTGCAATCTTACTGGCAGCAATATCCTTGTCTGTGAAGCCCTTTTTGTGCAAAGCAATGATGATGACACGTGTTTCCTTGCAGGTAACCATGGTTGACAGAGGAACAACAATGATTCCAAGCACCACCCTCCTTTTGAAGCTTCCAGTCTGTTATTTGAACTCAATCAGCATGACAGAGTGATCTCCAGCCTTGTCCTCGTCAACACTCACACCTGTGTTAAAGAGAGAATTACTGACATGATGTCAGCTGATCCTTTTGTGGCAGGGCTGAAATGCAGTGGAAATGTTTTTTGGGGATTTAGTTCAATTGCATGGCAAAGAGGGATTTTGCAATTAATTGCAATTCATCTGATCACTCTTCATGACATTCTGGAGTATATGCAAATTGCCACGACAGTACTACTCCATTAACAGAACAGCGCAAACTGGCTCTAACCAGAATAGAAAGAGGAGTGGGAGGCCCCGGTGCACAACTGAGAAAGAGGACAAGTACATTAGTGTCTAGTTTGAGAAACAGATGCCTCACAAGTCCACAACTGGCAGCTTCATGAAATAGTACCCGCAAAACACCAGTCTCAACGTCAACAGTGAAGAGGCGACTCCGGGATGCTGGCCTTCTAGGCAGAGTTCCTTTGTCCAGTGTCTGTGTTCTTTTGCTCATCTTAATCTTATATTTTTTTTTTGGCCAGTCTGAGATATGGCTTTTTCTTTGCAACTCTGCCTAGAAGGCCAGCATCCCGGAGTCGCCTCTTCACTGTTGACGTTGAGACTGGTGTTTTGCGGTTACTATTTCATTGATATAAATATTCAGACCCTTTGCTATGAGACTCGAAATTGAGCTCAGATGCCTCCTGTTTCCATTGATAAAGATTGAGATGTTTCTACAACTTGATTGGAGTCCGCCTGTGGTAAATTCAATTGATTGGACATGATTTGGAAAGGCACACTCCTGTCTATATAAGGTCCCACAGTTGACAGTGCATGTCAGAGCAAAAGCCAAGCCATGAGGTCAAAGGAATTGTCTGTAGAGCTCCGAGACAGCATTGTGTCGATGCACAGATCTGGGAAAGAGTAACAAAAAAATGTCTGCAGCATTGAAGGTCCCCAAGATTACAGTGGCCTCCATCATTCTTAAATGGAAGAAGTTTGGAACCACCAAGACTCTTCTTAGAGTTGGCCGCCCATCCTAACTGAGCAATCGAGGGAGAAGGGCCTTGGTTGGGGAGGTGACCAAGAACCTGATGGTCACTCTGACAGAGCTATAGAGTTCCTCTGTGGAGATGCGAGAACCTTCCAGAAGGACAACCATCTCTGCAGCACTCCACCAATCAGGCCTTTATGGTAGAGTGGCCAGACGGAAGCCACTCCTCAGTAAAAGGCACATGACAGCCCGCTTGGCACCTAAAGGACTCTCAGAGCATGAGAAACAAAATTCTCTGGTCTGATGAAACCAAGATTACTGTTACTGGAACTCTGTGAAGCCTTTATTTGGGCTGAATTTCTGAGGCTGGTAAATCTAAAGAACTTATCTTCTACAGCAGAGGTAACTCTGGGTCTTCCTTTCCTGTGGCAGTCCCCATGAAAGCCAGTTTCATAATAGCGCTTGATGGTTTTTGCGACTGCACTTGAAGAACTTTCAAAGTACCAAATAGGGCTATCTTCTGTATACCACCTCTACCTTGTCACGACACAACTGATTGGCTCGAATGCATTAAAAAGGAAAGAAATTCAAAAAAATTAACTTTTAACAAGGCACACCTGTTAATTGAAATGCTGGTTGAGAGAATGCCAAAAGTGTACAAAGCTGTCATCAAGGCAAAGAGTGGCTACTTTGTAGAATCTCAAAAATAAAATATATTTTGTTTTGTTTAACACTTTTTTGGTTACTACATGATTCCAAATGGGTTATTTCGTAGTTTTGATGTCTTCACTATTATTCTACAATGTAGAAAATAGTAAAAATAAAGAAAAACCCTTGAATGAGTAAGTGCGTCCAAACTTTTGACTGGCACTGTATATCTCTCTATCGCCCTCTCTCTCCCTCTTTCGTCTCTCACTTTCTTACAAGCTGTCAGGTCATCTGTGAGAATGTCAGAGACCCGCGAAAACCTACTCATCTCAGGAAATTAACCCAAAGTGTGTGTGTGAAGTAAACACTGCTCCATTACTGTTGAAGAGAAAGAGAAAGAGAGAATAATAGAGGGGGGAAAAAGAGAAAGGGAGAGAGAAGGCGAGAGAGAGAGAATGAGGTGGAAGACACGAGTGGGAGAACCTTCCAGAAGGACAATCATCTCTGCAGCACTCCACCAATGAAGCCTTTATGGTAGAGTGGCCAGACAGAAGCCACTCCTCAGTAAAAGGCACATGACAGCCCGCTTGAGAAAAAAGATTCTCTGGTCTGATGAAACCAAGATTGAACTCTTTGGCCTGAATGCCAAGAGTCACTTCTGGAGGAAACCTGGCACCATCCCTACGGTGAAGCATGGTGGCATCATGCTGTGGGGATGTTTTTCAGAGGCAGGGACTGGGAGACTAGTCACGATCGAGGCAAAGATGAACGGAGCAAAGTAAAGAGAGATCCTTGATGAAAACCTGCTCCAGAACGCTCAGGATCTCAGACTGGGGTGAAGGTTCACCTTCTAACAGGACAACGAACCTAAGCACACAGCCAAGACAACGCAGGAATGGCTTCTGGACAAGTCTCTGAATGTCCTTGAGTGGCCCAGCCAGATCCCAGACTTGAACCCGATCAAACATCTCTGTAGAGACCTGAAAATAGCTGTGCGGCGACGCTCCCCATCGAACCTGACAAGAGCTTAAGAGGATCTGCAGAGAAGAATGGGATAAACTCCCCAAATACAGGTGTGCCAAGGTTGTAGCGTCATACCCAAGAAGACTCGAGGCTGTAATCGCTGCTAAAGATGCTTCAACAAAGTACTGAGCAAAGGGTCTGAATACTTATGTACATGTGATATTTAAGTTTTTTTTAGCAATTAATTAGCAAACATTTCTAAAAACCTGTTTTTGCTTTGTCATTCTGGGGTATTGTGTGTAGATTGATGACTGGCTAGCTAACTCGTTGTAACTTGACAATATTGACCCTCAAGATACTTATTTTGTTCAATTCTCTCAGTCATATCCACAATTAAATTCAAGGCAGAGGAACTATCTAACATGCAGGCATGAGCTACAAATTGACCTCTCCACCGTAGCTAGCTAGCTGCATTAGCTAATAATGCCGTGACAGTTTCATCAAACAGTAGTACAACGTTATTGCTATGTCTATTCTTACTTTGATAGTCGGTATTAGCTACTCTTTGCCCATATCTACACTATTATTTGGAGTCTCATCACAAAATCATGAAAGTGTCCAGGCAATTTTGTTGTGCACTTAGATGGCTGTTGACTGTGTTGCTGCATCTTAGCCTGATTTATCCTCACTTTCTGACAATTGTGTAATTCATAAACAACTTAGCTATTGAATGCTAGCAGCAAGTGATGAGACCAGTTGGTGTAACATGATTGTAATACCTGTGGTGTAAAGTACTTAAGTAGTACTTTAAAGTATTTTTACTTAAGTCGTTTTTTGGGGTATCTTTACTTTACTACACTCCTAAAGAAAATAATGTACTTTTTACTCCATACATTTTCCCTGACACCCAAAAGTACTCATTACATTTTGAATGCTTAGCAGGACAGGAAAATGGTCCAATTCACACAATTATCAAGAGAACATCCCTGGTCATCCCTACTGCCTCTGATCTGGTGGACTCACTAAACACACATGCTGCGTTTGTAAATTATTGTAATGATGGGGCGGTGAGTAGGAGCAGATGAAACGTTTTAATAAAACAACAAAGCCAAGAACACGACACTAACATAAGGCAGTACGCCAAGACACAATAACAATACCAACTGGTGAGTGAACCTAGGAGAGTGACATATAAAGGGGAGGAAATTAAGGTAATGGAGTCCAGGTGTGAATCATAATGATTCGCAGGTGCGCATAATGTTGAGTGCCAGGTGCGGTAATGATGAATCCCAGGACCGGTGGTTAGTACTCTGGCGACGTTGTACTCCAGAGGGGAGGAGCAGACGTGACAGTACCCCGCCTCTGACGTGCAGCTCCAGCCGCAGGACGACGCCGACCAGGGGGACGACCCCGAGGACGAGGAGCGGGTCCTTCCGGGTGGCGAAGGTGGAAATCACGGATGATGTTGGGGTCCGGAATGTCCTCCACCGGAACCCAACACCGCTCCTCTAGGCCATACCCCTCCCAGTACACCAGATACTGGAGCCAGCCCCCACGATGTCGGGAGTCCAGGAGGGATCTGACAGCGTACACCGGGCTCCCCTCGATGTCCAGGGGGGGGGGTGGAGGTGTGTCGTGGGTGACAACATCAGCTAGGGGACCAGGAACCACCTGCCTGAGAAGGGAGACATGAAAAGAGGGTGAGATACGGTAGTGACTGGGTAATTGTAACCTGTAGGTCACCTCATTGACCCTCCGGAGAACCTTGAACACCCCCACAAACCAGGGGCTCAGTTTCTTGCAGGGCAGGCGGAGTGGGAGGTTCCTGGTAGAGAGCCAGACGCAATCCCCAGGATGGAACACAGGGGTTTCATTGTGATGATGGTCTGCCTGCTCCTTCTGACGATGGACGGCGCCCTTGAGTCTCACGTGCGCGTTGTTCCACACCTCCTCAGTGCGACGGAACCACTGGTTAGTACTCTAGCGATGTCGTGCGCCGGAGGGGAGGAGTAGGAGCAGACTTGACAATTATGTCTGAGTGGCTTTCTGTAAATAAAAAAATAAAAAATAAAATTCCGCCACCTGGTTTGCTTAATATAAGGAATTTGAACTTATTTATACTTTTACTTTTGATACTTTTGAAGTATATTTTAGCAATTACATTTACTTCCTATACTTAAGTATATTTAAAACCAAATTCTTTTAGACTTTTACTGGGTGACTTTTACTTGAGTCGTTTTCTATTAAGGTATTAAGGTACTTTTTCCACCACTGTGTAATACAGTCATCAGTACTATTCACTTCCTTAGCACAAACAAGAATATGAAACAACGATTATTCACTTTATTGTAGATGATGATTTAATGGTGAATGAATCACACATTGTTAAATGTGGTAGCTGCAAGCTGTCTGTGTTTACATCCCTCTCAGTCCAATCGCCAAATACAGCTATAGTAGAGGGAGAGACTAGGTTACAAGAGTAAAGGGTGGGGGGACTAGCTGGAGGTTCAGATGTCCTGGAGAGTTACCCTCCTGTAGCTTATCAGCCAGCTAGTTATTAGATTCAGATGTTCTAGATTAGAGTTGGAGAAAACCTAAAAAACTCTCCAGGAGAGCCCTGTATCAGATCAAGCTGCATATTGCGTTGAGTCTGTTGATTCCATGTAAATCTGGTCATCCTCATCATGGTACTCCAGCGCTCGGGGCCTGATTGGTGTCACAGTTTTTCCCCAGCCGCAGCTAACCTTCCTGATTAAACAAATTGCATTCCGAGGTCTAGAGTTGCCCATCTCTATGATAGACTGTCACCAGGATTACCTGCAACACTGAAACTTTTTAAAAACCAAGTGATGCTGTCATATCTAACCTACATGCTTGTGGTCGACAAAGAAAGTAAACAGGTACACGTAACAGTTACATTCAAGTATAGTCAATGTGTTCATAGAAGAAGAAGAAGAAGAAGAAGACGTTTTATTTATATAGCGCCTTTCCATAGCTCAAGGTCGCTTTACATTGCACATTACAATACATTCAGAACACACACACATACATCGCAGTCACATAGGATACACACTACCCAAAATGCATGTCAAACAGATATGTCTTCAACTGGATCTTGAATGCACCCACGGATGAGATATTGCGTAGTGTAAGAGGTAGTGAATTCCATAATTTAGGAGCATTAACACCAAATGACCTCCCACCTACAGTGGACAACCGGAAACGAGGGACGGTCAACAAACCAAGTTCAGCTGATCTAAGGGACCGAGCAGGGCGGTAAGGAAAGAGTAAGTCAGAGAGATATTGGGGAGCAAGACCATTTAATGCTTTAAAAGTTAGAAGCAATACCTTAAAGTGGATACGTGATGCCACAGGTAGCCAGTGAAGGTCATGAAGCAGAGGAGTGATGTGAGCAGAGCGCCTAGTGGAGGTGAGAACTCTTGCTGCTGAGTTTTGAACATACTGTAATCTTGCAATAAGTTTTTGGGAAGACCAAGAAGTAAGGCATTGCAATAGTCCAAGCGTGAAGTGATTAATGCATGAATTAGAGTTTCAGCATCAGCTAAAGTGAGAGAAGATCGGAGACGAGCAATATTACGAAGATGGAAAAAGAGTTTTTAACAAGAGAAGAAATGTGAGAGCCAAAGATAGAGTTGAATCGAATAAGACACCAAGGTTCACGAATCAATGACGAAGGCTTAACGTGGATTCCATCAACATCAAATGACTGATCAATCCTTTTGGCTGAGGCAGCAGGACCAATCAATAATATCTCAGTTTTATTATCATTCAGTTTAAGGAAATTCAGGGACATCCATTTCTTGATGTCCCTGATACATTCAGTGAGTGAGTCAGGCAAAGATAACCTATCAGAGCTGGTGGTGAGGTAGATTTGAATATCATCAGCATAGCAATGGAACTGAAGTCCGTGCCTGCGTATGATATCACCGAGTGGATATATGTAGATGACCGAACCTTAAGGGACACCCTGTGTAAGTGAAGCAGTGGCAGATCTAAACCCTTGTATAGTGATATAATACTTTCTGTCGCTAATGTAGGAGGAAATAGAGTCGCTAATAGAGTTGGAACATGACTACATACGGTAGCCAGGGAGAGGTGAGGTGGGGAATGTGATTAGTCTAGATAGAACAGTGTTTCTTAATCCTGTTCCTGGAGACCCAAAAGGTGTACAATTAGAAAAAAATAATAATAATGTATTCTCACTCGCTCCCCTTTCTATCTTTCTCCCTCCCCCTTTCGGCCTCCCTCCCTCCCTCCCTCCCCTTTCGGTCTCTCTCCTCCCCTTTCTGTCTCTCCCCCTTCTGTCTCTCTCTCTCCCCCTCCCTTTCTGTCTCTCCCCCTTCTCTCTCTCTCTCTCCCCCTTTCTGTCTCTCTCCCTCCCCTCCCCTTTCTGTCTCTCTCTTCCCCCTTTCTGTCTCTCACTTCCCCCTTTCTGTCTTTCTCCCTTCCCCTTTCTGTCTTTCTCCCTCCCCCCTTTCTGTCTTTCTCTCTCCCCCTTTCTGTCTTTCTCTCTGACACTTCATTCAAGATAAATGGAGTTAGCCTTTAGTTAGCCTGCCCCGGAGCAGGTTAGTTCGCAAGAATTCGTTGCCCTAGAAATGTACCTGGCTAAAAGGTGAGGCACTTTCATGGTATCGGTTATCCCAAAGTTACCTCGCTAACTCCGTAAAACCTGATTCGAAGTATAGGGCTGAGGACGAAGCCCTCTCTGTTGCCGTCTCCTCTGTCCCATCACTAGAGCAGTGTGTTCCCAGTTCACCCCCAACAAGCTGATCGCTGTGTCTGTGAATGCATCCACACACACACCACAACAGCTGCTACCAGACTCTTATTAGGATGGCTAAATACTGAACAATTTAAAACACTTGCCCCCCAGTCCCCCCCTTGCCAAAACATGTGTAAATATTGGACTATAATTTGTACTGTCCTGTATTATACTTACGCTAAAATGTGTATTATATTGTACTGAGCCATTTACTTTATGTTGGTATTGTTATCTTTCATTATTTCGTATTGTTGCATTGTCCAGAAGTAACCCGCAAGTCAGCATTTTGTTGGACAGTGTATATCATGTGTATCCCATACAAATGACAAAAACAACTTGAAACTACTGTTATACAGTCTGCTACATTAACTAGTAACACTGTTCACTACATTAGACTAACTCTGACGATAACACATGAAGTCTACATCATCCCATATTACAGTACATTCCATTAGGCCATTAGCTTTACTGATCTACTGCACTTCAACAACAGACGTCCTCACATTGGATGGGTTGGGTTTTTACTTAAAACTTATTTTTCTTAAAACTGCATTGTTGGTTAAGGGCTTGTAAGTAAGGTCTACACCCGTTGCATTCGGCGCAAGTGACAAATACAATTTGATTTGATTAGGGTTCAAAACATTGCCAAGTACATTAATGGGGTAATTCTACACTAAGAGTTTGTATTAAGCGGTTTGAGAGAAGGTTTAAATCCAAATCAACCCATCCAACGGGAGTATGTCTGTTGTTTGTAATGTAATACGCCAGGAAGCAGGTTCAAAAGATGAGTTTAATAAAGAATCAATGCAGACAAACAGAACATGAGAAGCGTACATGTCATGAGAGAAAACAACATTACCTAGTGACTGCTGTCTACTGGAGGGCTAAATGAAGGAGGAATCAAGGAGATAATGACGGGGTGCAGGTGTGCGTAATGATGGGGTGCAGGTGTGCGTAATGATGGGGCGCAGGTGTGCGTAATGGCGGGGCGTGGGGGGGTGATGATGGGGCGCAGGTATGCATAATTATAGGGCGCAGGTGTGCGTAATGATGGGGCACAGGTGTGCGTTATGATGGGGCGCAGGTGTGCGTAATGATGGGGCGCAGGTGTGCGTAATGACGGGGCGCATGTGTGCGTAATGACGGGGCGCAGGTGTGCGTAATGATGGGGCGCAGGTGTGCGTAATGATGGGGCGCAGGTGTGCGTAATGATGGGGCGCAGGTGTGCGTAATGACGGGGCGCAGGTGTGCTTAATGATTCTTGCCAGGGCCAGTGGTTAGTAGACCGGCGACATCGAGCGCTGGAGAGAGGGACCAGGAGTAAGCGTGACATTGTTGAAGTGCAGTAGATCAATATAGCTACAGTACTCTAGCAGTAGTCGAGCTGCTTATGCCGAAAAGCCTTGTTAGTGCATAGGTCAAATTAACTTTTTCCTTTTCGTGTTCAGACAAAAGTAAATATTTCACTTAAAACAGTTTTCGTATACATCATTGTTAGGGACACAGCCAATGTCACATTCATTAAAACCCCAACACGACTGTAGAATTACATGTAGGATTTATAATTTTCTTTTTTTTAAATTTAACTAGGCAAGTCAGTTAAGAACAAATTCTTATTTACAATGACGGCCTACCCCGGCCAAATGACGGCCTACCCCGCCCTATGGGACTCCCAATCAAGGCCGGATGTGATACAGCTTGGATTCGAACAAGGGACTGTAGTCACTGGCGGTTCTGGGGGGTGCCAGGAGGGGCCAGGAGGGGCCAGTGCCCCTGTGACAACAGTTTTGGACCCCCTTAATAATTTTGCATAACAAATTTTAGCTATCGTTCTTTTTTTACATCCGTTATTAGACAGTGGCAACGCGGAACACTAATTAAACCCACACATTTACTAGAGGGACATGGTCTTTTGCCTACTAATTCCTGCAATGAAGTGAAGAAAACGACATGACAACAATAACGTCTAATGTAACTGGCCCCTCTAACAGTACAACTGGCCCCAGCTTGGCCCCCCCAGTTGAAAGGGTCTAGAACCTCCACTGACTGTAGTGACACCTCTTGCACTGAGATGCAATGCCTCAGACCGCTGCGCCACTCAGGAGCCCTAACAAAACAGTAGGAACACCTTCCTAATATTGAGTTGCACCCCCCTTTTGCCCTCAACAGCTTCAATTTGTCGGGGGCCTCTAACGCTTCCCACAGTTGTGACAAGATGGCTGGATGTCCTTTGGGTGGGCAACCATTCTTGATAAACACAGGAAACTGTTGAGAGTGAAAACCTAGCAGTGTTGCAGTTATTTACACACTCAAACCGGTGCGCCTGGCATCTACTACCATACCCCGTTCAAAGGCACTTAAATATTTTGTTCCTAATGTTTTGTACACTCAGTGTATTTCCCCAACTGTAATTCATCTCCCTCGGCGACCAGCCGTGTTCCATTATTCCCCACTGCCTTGGTGTTGACAGTTATTGCTCAGCTGCCACTAAACCATTCTGGGTATTATATTATGTCCCTAGTGTTATGGTTGGCTGGCTGCCTTGTATGTAGGCTAGCTGTGCTGTTGATCAATGGTCATGGGTGGTAAAGATGTTGTGGAGGAAGGTGAAACATATGTGTGTCTTTCTTCAGGGACCTATAGCCAAAGACAAGTATGCGCTGTGAGGAATGTGGTGAGAGTACAGTACATACTGAATGTAGCATTCTTCTTGACACTCCATTTTTATTGATATGTGGCCTGAACTCTGCTCCTATGTGAGTGAGTCATGTGAACAGACACCGTGTGATGGACCAGTCAGAGAAATGAGACCAGTGAGCTGACTGTGCAATCACTTTAAAACGCATTAGTGGTCGGAGGGGGTGAACGTTGGGTCTTCTCCCCAATGCCTTTTTTTTTAGGAAAGACGAATTGACAAATAGTCAGCGATAGACCTGCCAGTCCACTGAGGAACCCCATAGGGTTTAGTAGGAGTCTGACATGAACGGAAAATCTCTGAGAAGCGATACTGTACTGTGGACACTGATCTATTACGCTGTCTGGTACATAGACAGAAAATGGGTCGAGAGACAGAGACAGAGAGAGACAGAGAGAGAGAGTATCGTGGAGCTAATCATAATGTACAAAATGAGCAAAATGCCTGTGATAAGTGGTCGGTATGGACGATGTTGAGAAGAGCTTTGGGTCAGGCTCCTCTCCTCCTTGTCAGAGTGGGATGGGGAACTAAGGCGGATATCAATAGGAGGAAAATAAAGTTATCTGATCTGGTGGGGTGCAGGCAGGATATACGTAGGTAGCCTACATACCGGTAGGTATCCAGGTAATGGCGGTGGCAGTAACAATAGCGGGATGGTTGCGTCAGTGTGGGACCAGAATCCCCTACAGCATCACAGCCCTGCTACGCTGGCAAACACACACACACAATGAGACGCTGATCCTGGAGAGCACACACACACCTTTCTGGGTTATAAGCTTGTTTCAGCAGCAGGCTACTGCTTACATTAAATCTAAAATGCACAGGTCGAGATGAGGTCTGTTGAGATGAGGTCTGCTGAAATGAGGTCTGCTGAAATTAGGTCTGCTGAAATTAGGTCCCCAATACTGCAGAGCACTGCTGAGTGTCCTGACATAAGGTGCATATAATTGGCTAGATGAGTGTCCTGCCGTCTGTATGAATCATCTGAAAAAAGGAGAAAACATCAGCTGGAAGAGTAAGAATATCCAGCCACTCCAGGCGGCAGTACAATGGCAGTATATCTCAAGATGACTGATTATTGTCCTCTATTCAGTTTGCTGCTCTAGTCATGTCCTGTAACCAGGTTGGAGAAAATTCTGTGACACATTATTCAACAATGAGCATTTCAGGGCATTGTTGTATATAAGGGTAGCTAGTTGGGTGACAGGATGTGACAGTATAACTGATGATTATCTAGACAGACACAGAGCCAGGTGGGAGTGATGTGGTGGGACACAGAGCCAAGTGGACACACTGGGCACAGAAGTCTATTCAACGTCTATTTCACATTGGTTCAACTTAATTTCATTGAAATAACATTGATTCAACCAGTGTGTTCCCAGTTGGTACTGTATGTGTTCTATTTCTGCCTCCCTCCCTTTTCCTGACCCTTAATGAACCAAACCCACCCCTTGAAATGTCTGACAGGTCATTTTTGTTATCAACAGTTGCTTGTGTATTGTTTGGAGATGCCATTTCAGAGGAGCAGCATTATATTTCTGTCCGACATATCTGCCTGACAGCTTTGTTTGTGCCGGAGCGCTTTTTGATAAACACTAACGGAAATAGATGAGCAAATTAAAAGCAGAATGCCTTGAATCATTCGAAGATATGAGGTGCAGCCTCCTCTTGCTGCCAACACGCGCACGCGCACACACACACTAATACCTTTATTGTATGGGAGGGAGGGAGCATGATATTAATGACAGTGCTCCACAGGATATCATTAGAACAGAGAGAGGCATATCAGTCTGTTTGTGTTATCATATCATACAAAATGGGTGGCAGTGGAACAGCTATCACTCCAGACTAGCATGGGTCTAGCCTGGGTGCCAGTCTGTTTGTGTAATCATGCCCACCCCTTGTCATTCGGTGTCATGCCAAAAAATGACAGCAGCACAAACAGATCTGGGCCCAGGCTAGTGGAGGTCTGTCTGACAGGTGGACACACCACATACAAAGTCAACAAGCGGTGTGTCTGCCTGCCAAGCAACCATGATACCAGTGGCCAATTAACTGTAACAGAGACATGAGTAGCCAAACATTACAAGATAGAAAACAGCAGTAGAATCTGAACAGCAGTGGAATCTGAACAGCAGTGGAATCTGAACAGCAGTGGAACCTGAACCGCAGTGGAATCTGAACCGCAGTGGAATCTGAACCGCAGTAGAATCTGAACCGCAGTGGAATCTGAACAGCAGTGCCTGGGATGTAGCCAGCAGAGTGGTGCTAGGAATGACCACACAAACAGACAGAGCAAGGCATAAGGAGGTGGAAGCGTTGAGTGTGTCTAATTTTTAGATTGAATGACTTGTTAGCAAAACTACTTAGCCACCATTTTACCACAGATGCTCAAACGTTTACACTTGACTTTGTGAGAGACAAAAATAAAGGATGAGAAAGAAAAGTGAGACAAAAAAGGACAGAAATAGAACAGGCGAGGTGAAGAGAGAGAGGGCAAGACATGACAAGAACAAGTAGTGATGTGAAAAGGAGGAGAGGGGAAATGAGAAGGAGGAGGATGATAAGAGAGGAGAGAGGCAAAGACTGTGTCCAGGAGTTTAGTCTCTCTCTAATTATAACATCACACAACATGCCACACTCCTCACAAGTCACAGTGAGATGGAGGCACCAGAACAGAACAAGGCAGAATGATGACGAGCAGCAAGGCTTTGTTGCTTTACAGGCTCACCTCTTCTCCTTCATATTGCCTTAGCTCCTACTGTTTCTCTCTATGAATGTTGAGCAGAAATAGGCAGTGGTGGAAAAAGTGTCGTATTGTCATGCTTGAGTAAAAGTGAAAGTCACCCAGTAAAATTTTACTTGAGTAAAAGTAAAAAAAGTATTTGGTTTTAAATATACAATAAAAGATAGAAAACAGCAGTAGAATCTGAACAGCAGTGGAATCTGAACAACAGTAGAATCTGAACAGCAGTAGAATCTGAACAGCAGTGGAATCTGAACAACAGTAGAATCTGAACTGCAGTGGAATCTGAACTGCAGTGGAATCTGAACTGCTATAGTAGAATCTGAACTGCTACTATTTTCTGTTTATTTTACGGATAGCCAAGGGCACACTACAACACTCAGACATCATTTACAAATAAAGCATGTGTGTTTAGTGAGTCCGCCAGATCAGAGGCAGTAGGGATGACCAGGGTTGTTTTCTTGATAAATGCATACATTTGACAATTTTCCTGTCCTACTAAGCATAAAAAAATGTTATGAGTACTTTTGATTATCAGGGAAAATGTAGAGTAAAAAGTACCTTATTTTCTTTAGGAATGTAGTGAAGTAAAAGTACAAGTATTTAAAATTATTTTTACTTAAGTACTTTACACCACTGGAAATAGGCCTACTATTTCTCTGTGTGAATGTGGAGCAGAAATAGGCCTACTATTTCTCTGTGTGAATGTGCAGCAGAAATAGGCCTACTATTTCTCTGTGTGAATGTGCAGCAGAAATAGGCCTACTATGTCTCTGTGTGAATGTGCAGCAGAAAAAGGCCTACTATTTCTGGCTCATGTCAGACAGATTTTTCTTATAGGAGAATATTGACATGTAAATGTCAAACACTGAGGGGAGAAAGAGGGATAATCTCTATTTTCTTTACCTTTGCGTTAAATATTTATAAACGACCACAAGAATACAGCCTTTAAGTCTTTCACCATCAGGTTCTATAATAAAATCTACTTATAGCATCCTATTTATCTGCAACGTGTCAGGACTAAACCTTGGGGTCCCTCTCAAGGTCTGTCTTTTCCCTCCCCCTCTCTCTTACCTCAGAGTTATGAGAAGACATACCCTCCAAGGCTTAGTAGGAGAGGAGGGGAGGGAGGAAGGGGAGAGGAGGAGCAGACACGCGTATAGCTCTTACAGTTCAATCTGGAGACACTTTTTCCTATCCACCTCAGTTTCATGAGTATCAAACAGAACTGACATTTCTCAAGCGAACCATATCAGTGTTTGACTTGGGCAGGAGCTCACCGAAGCGGACTACCGGCACCTCACATTTTCTACTGCTTGAGCTCTTGTTCCTCTTACAGAATATTAGCTCAAAAGTATTGTGGAGCTCCTGTACCTAAATGTAAACAGTACCGGCACCCAAAATGAGTACCGGCAACTATTTCAGTCCAAGTCAAGCACTGCATATCAAGGTATTTGAAGTGGCTGATATATCCCTTGACTGTGTGAGGCTGGTGCGTGTGAGGCTGGTGCATGCATGTGCATGTGTGCATGTGCGTGACTGTGTGCGTGTGTCTGCTGTGCCCTTTACAGACAGAATGGAGGAGAGAGACTCGCATTTCCTGCTGATCAATAATACAGAACCTGCCAGACTGAGAAAGAGCCATCAGTACGCCATCGTTAAGGTTCACCTCAGACCTGGGTCCAAACATATCTGTTTTCATTAAATTACTTTGATTGAACTTGCCTGGATTGCTAGGTGTGTGTGTGTGGGGGTTGCATTTGAGCCTATTCCAGTGGTTGCATTACGACAGGCATGCTTAAATCAAGCACAGTTTAGGTATTTGAAAGATTAAATTTGAATCTAGGTCTCAGCTCACTCTGACGCACCACATCAAGGGTGTCAAACTAATTTTGCCCCGGGGGACGCATTCCATCTTCAACACTGAAAATGTGCAAAAATGTGTCCTCTATCCATCGTTTTCTGAATTTGACAGTCCCTGACTGTCTAACTTTCATTTCAGTGATTATCAGCGAGCTGGACACAGTCAAGATACTGTATGAATGTAAGTCCATTATTATTTCAACAAAGTTTTGATTTGGTTTAAGTAATTTAAGTATATTTCCCAGTGTCACGGTGTTCTAAATAATCGGACCAAGGCGCAACGTGGTTGGAGTTACACATATCTTTAATGAAGTGAAACGTCCAAAAACAATCAAGAATAAACAGACCGTAACATATGTGGCACCTAAACAGCACTAACAGAAACAATAACCCACAAAGGCAGGTGGGGAAGGGAACAAACTAAATAGGATTCCAATTAGTGGCAACAACTAACAGCTGCCTCTAATTGGGAACCAACACAAAACCAACATAAAGACACCTAGAAAACCCTAGTCTGACCTAACACACCTGACCTAACACACCATAGAGAAACCCAGAGGGCTCTCTATGGCCAGGGCGTGACCCACCAAAAGTCAATGGAGGGGGGTTCGGGTGGGCCTTCGGTGGCGGCTCCGGTGCCGGACATACCGGCCTGAGCAGGCGCACTGGAGACCTGGTGCGTGGAGCCGGCATTGGATTCACCGGGCTGAGACAGCGCACTGGACTCCTGGTGCGTGGAGCCGGAACAGGAGTTACTGGACTGAGAGGACGTACCGGGCTGGGACGACGCACTGGAGGCCTGGTGCGTGGAGCCGGAACAGGATTCACCGGACAGCTGGTGCGTGGAGCCGGCGTAGGTCCGACCGGACTGGTCTCACGCACTTCTTGGCGAGTGCGGGGAGCTGGCACTGGACGCACCGGGCTAGGAGGACGCACTGGAGGCCGGGTGCGTGCAGCCGGCATAGGTGTCACCGGACTGGGACGACACCCTGGAGGCCTGATGCGTGGAGCCAGAACAGGACGTACCGGACTGGGACGACTCACTGGAGGCCTGGTGCGTGGAGCCGGAACAGGACGTACTGGGCTGGGAGGACGCACTGAAGGCCTGGTGCGTGCAGCCGGCGTAGGTCTCACTGGACTGGGACGACGCACTGGAGGCCTGATGCGTGGAGCCGGAACAGGACAACCTGGGCTGGGAGGACGCACTAAAGGCCAGGTGCGTGCAGCCGGAACAGGTCGTACCGGACTGGGACGACGCACTGGAGGCCTGGTGCGTGCAGCCAGCATAGGTCTCACCGGACTGGGACGACACCCTGGGCGAGTGCGGGGAACTAACACAGGACGCACCTGGCTGGGCAGACGCTCCTCTCGGCGCTTGCGCTGCATCTCCCTTTGTGCCACAACCTCTCTCTCTCATATCCTTCCTGGAACTTCTTGTACATCCTCCACCTGGGCTCTGGCTCTCTCCTCAGCCCGACTGATAGCCCCATGTGCCCCCCCCCGAAATAAAAATATTGGGGCTGTTGTGGCCTCTGACCCCGGTGTTGTTGCTTTCCTTCCTCTCTCCTTGGCGACTCCCGCCAAGGAAGGGTCTCAGCCTCCCAGTATCTCCTCCCAGGTCCAAAACTGCTTTACCTCCTCCATAGGGGCACGCTGCTTGGTCCTGGTGTGGTGGGTTATTCTGTCACGGTGTTCTAAATAATCGGACCAAGGCGCAAAGTGGTTGGAGTTCCACATATCTTTAATAAAGTGAAACGTCCAAAAACAATCAAGAATAAACAGACCGTAACATATGTGGCACCTAAACAGCACTAACTGAAACAATAACCCACAAAGGCAGGTGGGGAAGGGAACAAACTAAATAGGATTCCAATTAGTGGCAACAACTAACAGCTGCCTCTAATTGGGAACCAACACAAAACCAACATAAAGACACCTAGAAAACCCTAGTCACGCCCTGACCTGAACACACCATAGAGAAACCCAGAGGGCTCTCTATGGCCAGGGCGTGACAGTCAGATCATTATGGGGCTTCTGTTTCAATACTTTTTACATTAAACAATAAAGTTAATCTGATATAATTTTATATGATCTAATCTCATTTTACTTTATCATTCTGCTTGCCAAAGAAAACCAGTTTCCATTTCCTAACAACTTGAATCTTTCACAGACATAATTATGATCAGGGACACCGGAAGTAGGGACTCCGGTGGATGAAAGACAAGATTGGGAAGTAAAGAGGGAAATACAGAATTACAGCGAAAGAGGGGAACAATGAAGAGAAGAAGCAGGGGATATGAGGTATAGTAGGTCAGTGGAAGGTTGGAGGATAGCAAGCCGTGGAAAGACTGAAAACTTACTGACAGGTGAAGCATGTTACTAAACCCATACATCCATGCTGCTACAACTTCATTATGTGCTGAGGTCTTCCATAACCTTTCATTTCACCTTTAGGGGGTCTCTGCCTGTCTCCACAGACATGTCTTTATTTTTATTAGGCCATTACTTAAAACCTCTCAACCCCAATTTCAGCCTTTGCAAAACCCCTTCACATGTTCAGATAATGTATTCAGGTGAGAAGTTGTGGTGGTGGGAGAGGTTGCTCATAAATGGGTAAATGTAGTTGTACCTGATCCCAACACTTTCTCACTAAAGCATACTTACCAGAAAGTCCACTGGCACGCTCTGATAATAGAATGATGTGCGTTGCAAGCAAGAATGTCTCTGGACAGTTAGCTCACAGTGGTAAGGCGCCAGGTTTCTGATATCTATTGCCACTTGCGGTGTAAATTAGAATCCTCCATGGTGCGCAGAACAAATATTTGAAATGTGGACTCACATTTATTGCAGTATATTGTTGGGAAGAAAAGTGCAATAATCACCTTGAAAATTAAGATTAAAGGCTCAAATAAATACAACCTGCATTGCAGTATTTACCCAGTAGCTCTTTTTCCCATGGTCAAATTACTAACAGATTGGTCTTGGGTACTGTATAAAACCTACAACTACTACTAGGGTGACCCCTCTCACAGGTATACATTCACTTTTCGGAGTGGAATGAATATTGTAAATAAATTATTTGAGAAAATATAAGATATCTGCCACATGTGGGATTAGACCTCACAACCATTGAACTTCGAACCACCATTCAATCATAGCAGTTGGGAAAACGTACAACGAGATGGCATGACCCCTGTTGTCATCTATTTCTTGTTATAATGGATGTAGCTACACATATAAACATACTGTATAATGCTCATAGCCTACATGTAGTTTTTGTCTTTGTAAAAGCACATAGATGTATGAAAAGGTAAGCAAAAATGTTTCATTTGGTATATGCGAAAATGTGCCTTACTGTGTAGTGTCAGTAGTCTAGTCAAGGAAGCTTCATGCAAAATATATTGGCACACACCATAGCCAAATAAGGCGCGCTGTCACCTGATTTTATGGTAAGCCTTGAGATGGTACCACCAAGCACATGTAGAAGGGAGTGTTTTACATACCGAGATGATGGGCCTCTGCATCACGATTTTAGCAGAGTTGAACCGCCAGATTTACTACTAAAATACAAAATATCACTTTTGCAACAAACTGTCAAAATGAAGACCAGAATTGACGAATATTTTTTTTCATGAAAGATACTTTAACCAGGCAAATCAATTAAGAATAAATTATGATTTACAATGACGGCCTGGTAAGAGCCAAAAGGCCTCTTGTGGGGACAGGGGCTGGGATAATAAAAACAACTATGTAAGACAAAACGGACGGAACACATACAACAGCAAAAATACAACAGCAAACAAACAGTGGATGTGTGTGTGTGTGAAATACTAAAACAACATGCTTCTTGACATAAAGGAACACAAACTAGTGACATCGGGTGACAAATAGAAACAGCTACATGTCTCAACAACCTGTTCATCTATTTGTCCTTTGAACTCCTCCAGGGACACCAGGTCCTGTAGTTTTAGGTTGGCTTGGAAGGAATTCCAAGACCTGGGGTCTGAGTAATGAAAATACCCTTTTCCATTCTCTGGTTCTAATATTCGTGACTCTTAGCAGAAAACAAGATTGAGATCTGAGCTTGCATGTGTTCAGAAGCCTTTTTACACGTCAAATAAACTACAAGTTTTACATTTCCTACACTAGAGGATATTGGGGGGGATCCAGGAAAAGATTTGCCTTTTATAAACACATTTTGTGTAATTCTATGACACTTTACATGTCTGTAGATATTATCAGAATCTTTATTAATAGGCATACTATAAAAATGACAGGGTAGGCCTACTCTGCTGATACTGACAAAGAGCAATAAAAACGTCCTAGTCTTGAACACAGCCATCTAATCTAAACCTATGAAAAAGGGAGATGCATATTATGCAATATGATGTCCATCTAGACCGTGGGAGGAAATTATGTCCTAAACGTTCCAGTAGAACTGACTCACCCAATGAGAAAGACAGTGAAAATGTGCATGACCATTCACCGGGATTAGTCATGGTGTAGCCTACTAATGGGAATAAACTATTGCCTGACGATTTAAAATGAATTCTTCCACTGCTCTATGTTCGCTACATACTTCAGTCTGAGACTGCCAAAATGAGGGGTGTTGTACAAAACAAAGTAATCAGTGATTGGATCATCTCTAACCACTTAAAGTATCAAAGCCAATGACCAATGTTCAAAATGCTACTTTACCCACATGTGTTCTGGCTCTGGCCAAACCCATTGGTTTCTGGGACTAATCAGAACGGTTATAATGTGTTTGTGTTGGAGAAGTCGTCAGGTAGGAACTCAGATCCAGACTCATTGCTGAGAAGAAACTAACGTCCGTGGGCGTGGCATAGCGTTTGACCGGAGCAAGGAGTTTGTGTAGCCAAGCAAAATAAACTACACTTCACAGGCTAAATAAACTACTATATACTTCACGCTTCAATAATTTGAAATATATGTGACTCTTGTGTTTATCCCGAAATTAAGACGTGAAATGTTGCGATAGGCCTAGGGATAATTTAGATGCTTCTCAATGACAGCCGCAACTCGACACTGTTATTTCATATTTTCAGCCCGTGTTGTGCGCAAATTGTGGGCTTCCGAGCAGCTTGGCATTTATTGTCATGAATCTTGCCCCGGAGGCAGCTCTGCAGAGTGGTCACTAATAATAAAATCTGAATTTAAATCTAACCCAAACCTTAACCCTAACCACACTGCTAACCCTAATGCCTAGCCCTAACCTTAAATTAAGACCAAAAATTTAGGTTTTCTTACATTTTTACCATAGACAATTGTTATTTTAAAGCTGGACCATCTAACAGGAAATCGCTCAGTGCTGCCTCCAGGGCAAGATTCATGACAATAAACGCGCTTCTCGACTGTGGCTACGAGCTTCTGATTTACCACATGATTACGACATAACCAATTAGATCCCAGGAACCTCTTACTGCATTTTTCAACTGTTATCATTAGTCAGGAGACAATATAACCAAGTTAACGAATACATTTTTTTACTTTAAGACAGCCTGATTGGGTGGGCCAGTATTCATGGGCTTACTCTTTCTCTCCTCTCTTTTCTCCTCCTTCCTTCCTTCTCTATTTCTTTCTAACATGATGGAGTTCTATCTGCACCTGTATCGGTTCCTTTTAACACACACAGCACGCACATGCTAAGCCCTTCCTCCATCTCCTCTTCTCTCACCCCCCTCTTCTTCAGCTCTCTCTCGGTATACAAATCCCTTCCACCTCTCTCCTCTCCCTTCCACCTCTCTCCTCTCTTCCTCTCCCTTCCACCTCTCTCCTCTCTCTTCCTCCTTCCCCTGCATTGGCAGTCATAATGTAAGTAACCTAATTTAAGTCCTTTTAACTGCCCTGAATGCCCCTGTCTATCCTACAGCTATTGAATGCAGTAATCATGAGCCTACGAACCTGAGTTACATTACTAACACTGAGGAGGAAGTCCACTGTGTGCAGTTCACCCTGCACTATCAGCTCAAACATAAATATCACTGTCATGTCTACCTCTAATAAGCCACCCAGTAAAGCAAGAAAAACAATCAAGAATCCCAGAAAAATGCTAAAAATAGCCCACATTAACATATGTAGCCTAAAAACAAGATTCATGAAATCGATACTTCACTAGTAACAGATAACATTCATATACTGACTATCTCTGAAACAAATGGATGGAAAATGGTGCGTAGAAAACTTGTTGCCATTTTAAAGTTTGCTGAAATTCTACACATTTTGCCATGGGGCGGAGAGAAGATTTTGCAATTTCATAACTAATTTCCTACAATTCTACACATTTTGCCATAGGGTGGAGGCAAATGTTAGCAGTTTTTAATATGTTAACTGATGATCAATGGGCCACACCCCATTCGGTAATTCAACCATGCTTAGTACAGGTTTAGATAGCTGGCTGCTAGACTAACTTACCAATCTAAAACTTTTTATTTTAGCTGACATGGGCTAATTGAGTGACTGCTGATGCACAAACAAATTTCGAAATTGCACCTTCTGTATTCTATCTCTCAATTTTTTTAAATACATGCGTGTCTATAAAAGGAGGTCCGCCAGTTTCCCATCCCTGATCTCTGCCTACAGGAAAGTGTGTGCCCTCAGGCCTGGAGGGAAGCAAAAGTCATTCCTCTACCTGTAACGTCTGCTTCCAACTCGCTCTCAAACACATAGATCCCCTGAACGCAGCTCACTCTCCAGATCCCAATCACCTGAATTCTGATCACCTGTATGTCATTATCACACTCTATTTAGTTCAGTTCTTTGCACCCCATCATTGTGAGGTATTGTTTGTTTTGATACACGGTCTATTCGGAGCGCTGTTTATTTCCATATTAGTCCTGCCGGTTATCTAGTTTTTGGCCATCCTCACTAACGACGCCTTTTTGCCTATTCCCTGCCTGTACTTTTGCCTATTGGATTTCCTGTTATCAACCTCTTGCCTGATCTCCCAGACTACGTTACCAGCCTTTTCCCTGCCTGTACTGTTGCCTTGTTGGACCCTCTGTGTATGACCTTCTGCCTGCCTCTGGACCCAGCTACCTGCCTCCCCCTGTGTATGACCTTCTGCCCCTGGACCCAGCTACCTGCCTCCCCCTGTGTATGACCTTCTGCCCTGGACCCAGCTACCTGCCTCCCCCTGTGTATGACCTTCTGCCCCTGGACCCAGCTACCTGCCTCCCCCTGTGTATGACCTTCTGCCCCTGGACCCAGCTACCTGCCTCCCCCTGTGTATGACCTTCTGCCCCTGGACCCAGCTACCTGCCTCCCCTGTGTATGACCTTCTGCCCTGGACCCAGCTACCTGCCTCCCCCTGTGTATGACCTTCTGCCCCTGGACCCAGCTACCTGCCTCCCCTGTGTATGACCTTCTGCCCTGGACCCAGCTACCTGCCTCCCCTGTGTATGACCTTCTGCCCCTGGACCCAGCTACCTGCCTCCCCCTGTGTATGACCTTCTGCCCCTGGACCCAGCTACCTGCCTCCCTGTGTATGACCTTCTGCCCCTGGACCCAGCTACCTGCCTCCCCTGTGTATGACCTTCTGCCCTGGACCCAGCTATCTGCCTCCCTGTGTATGACCTTCTGCCCCTGGACCCAGCTACCTGCCTCCCCCTGTGTATGACCTTCTGCCCCTGGACCCAGCTACCTGCCTCCCCCTGTGTATGACCTTCTGCCCCTGGACCCAGCTATCTGCCTCCCCCTGTGTATGACCTTCTGCCCCTGGACCCAGCTACCTGCCTCCCCCTGTGTATGACCTTCTGCCCCTGGACCCAGCTATCTGCCTCCTCCTGTGGTCCTTTATAAATAAACACCTGCTGCGCCCTGCGCTTGAAACCAGTTCTCTGTCTCCCATCGTGTTCATTACACTACCCAAGAATATTAAAGCACCCTTTACTGGCTCAAACAGCCGACCAATCAGCCTGTTACCGAGCCTTAGTAAACCTTTGGAAAAAAGGTGTTTGACCAGATACAATGCTATTTCATAGTAAACCGTCCCGCGTGGGACCCACCGATCCTGTAGAGGATTTATTAACAACAGATTTTCAGCACGCTTATAGGGAAGGGCATTCACCATGTACGGCACTTACACAAATGACTAATGATTGGCTAAAAGAAATGGATAAGAAAAATATTGTGGGAGCTGTTTTGTTAGACTTCAGTGTAAATTTTAACATTATTGATCATAATTTGCTGCTGGAAAAATATATTTGAGGAAAGCCAGTGTGTCTATGTACAGTATGCTGATGAGTTAACACTAAACATGTCAGCTACCACACCAGATGAAATCACTGCAACTGTCACGTCCTGGCCATAGATAGCCCTTTTGGCTGCTCTATGGTGGTTTTGGTCAGGACGTGAGCAGGGGTGGTTTTTTGTTCTATGTTTTTATTTCTAGATTTGGTTTGTGGATGGTTCCCAATTAGAGGCAGCTGAGTGTCCCACGCTCCAGGATTCCTGTGCGCGTTGTGTGCCTTCGGGGGCCCGGCACGGCCTGTGCCTGCTCCACGCACCAGGTCCCCTGTGCGCATCGAGAGCCCGGCACGTCCTGTCCCTGCTCCGCGCACCAGGTCCCCTGTGCGCCTTCAGAGCCCGGCACGGCCTGTGCCCGCTCCACGCACCAGGCCCCCTGTGCGCCTCCAGAGCCCGGCGAGGCCTGTCCCTGCTCCACGCACCAGGTCCCTGTGCGCCTTCAGAGCCCGGCACGGCCTGTGCCCGCTCCACGCACCAGGCCCCTGTGCGCATCGAGAGCCCGGCACGTCCTGTCCCTGCTCCGCGCACCAGGTCCCTGTGCGCCTTCAGAGCCCGGCACGGCCTGTGCCCGCTCCACGCACCAGGCCCCCTGTGCGCCTCCAGAGCCCGGCGAGGCCTGTCCCTGCTCCACGCACCAGGTCCCCTGTGCGCCTTCAGAGCCCGGCACGGCCTGTGCCCGCTCCACGCACCAGGCCCCCTGTGCGCGCCGAGAGCCCGCACGCGTCCTGTCCCTGCTCCGCACCAGCCCCTGTGCGCATCGAGAGCCCGGCACGTCCTGTCCCTGCTCCGCGCACCAGGTCCCCTGTGCGCCTCCAGAGCCCGGTGAGGCCTGTCCCTGCTCCATGCACCAGGCCCCCTGTGCGCCTCCAGAGCCCGACGAGGGTCCCCAGTCTGGGGCCCGCGACGAGGGTGCCCATTCCGGGGCCCGCGACGAGGGTGCCCAGTCCGGGGCCCGCGACGAGGGTGCCCAGTCCGGGGCCCGCGACGAGGGTCCCCAGTCCGGGGCTCGCAACGAGGTTGCCCAGTCCGGGGCCCGCAACGAGGGTACGGCCCACACCGGAGCCGTATGTTTAACTATGTTTAACTGCACCCGGCACGCTGCGCCTTGGTCCGTTAATGGAGATCGTGACAGCAACACTGAACAAAGAGCTGCAGTCAGCAGTTTCAGAATGGGAGGCAACAACTCATTTAGTCCTAAATATTTCAAAAACTAAAAGCCTTTTATTTGGAACAAATCATTCACTAAACACTAAACCTCAACTACATCTTAGAGTGAATAATGTGGAATTAAGCAAGTTGAGGAGATTAAACTGCTTGGAGTAACCCTGGATTGTAAACTGTCATGGTCAAAACATATTGATACAACAGTAGCTAATGTCACGTTTTATAAACAGCCGCACAAATTCGTAATAGGGGGGGTTTAATACTCCACCCAAAATATACAGTCGTGGCCAAATGTTTTGAGAATGACACAAATATAAATTTTCACAAAGTCTGCTGTCTCAGTTTGTATGATGGCTATTAGCATATACTCCAGAATGTCATGAAGAGTGAATTAATTGCAAAGTCCCTCGTTGCCATGCAAATGAACAGAATCCCCCAAAAACATTTCCACTGCATTTCAGCCCTGCCACAAAAGGACCAGCTGACATCATGTCAGTGATTCTCTCGTTAACATAGGTGTGAGTGTTGACAAGGACAAGGCTGGAGATCACTCTGTCATGCTGATTGAGTTCGAATAACAGACTGGAAGCTTCAAAAGGAGGGTGGTGCTTGGAATCATTGTTCTTCCTCTGTCAACCGTGGTTACCTGCAAGGAAACACGTGCCGTCATCATTGCTTTGCACAAAAAGGGCTTCACAGGCAAGAATATTGCTGCGAGTAAGATTGCACCTAAATCAACCATTTATCGGATCATCAAGAACTTCAAGGAGAGCGGTTCAATTGTTGTGAAGAAGGCTTCAGGGCGCCCAAGAAAGACCAGCAAGCGCCAGGACCGTCTCCTAAAGTTGATTCAGCTGCAGGATCGGGGCACCACCAGAGGACAGAGCTTGTTCAGGAATGGCAGCAGGCAGGTGTGAGTGCATTTGCATGCACAGTGAGGCAAAAACTTTTGGAGGATGGTCTGGTGTCAAGAAGGGCAGCAAAGAAGCCACCTCTCCAGGAAAGACATCAGGGACAGACTGATATTCTGCAAAAGGTACAGGGATTGGACTGCTGAGGACTGGGTAAAGTCATTTTCTCTGATGAATCCCCTTTCCGATTGTTTGGGGCATCCGGAAAACAGCTTGTCCGGAGAAGACAAGGTGAGCGCTACCATCAGTCCTGTGTCATGTCAACAGTAAAGCATCCTGAGACCATTCATGTGTGGGGTTGCTTCTCAGCCAAGAGAGTGGGCTCACTCACAATTTTTCCTAAGAACACAGCCATGAATAAAGAATGGTACCAACACATCCTCCGAGAGCAACTTCTCCCAACCATCCAGGGACAGTTTGGTGATGAACAATGCCTTTTCCAGCATGATGGAGCACCTTGCCATATGGCAAAAGTGATAACTAAGTGGCCTGGGGAACAAAACATCGATATTTTGGGTCCAGGGCCAGGAAATTCCCCTGACCTTAATCCCATTGAGAACTTGTGGTCAATCCTCAAGAGGCGGGTTGACAGCATGCCAGGGCGGATTACATATGTCTTGAAAAAGAAGAGTCAACACTGCAAATATTGACTCTTTGCATCAACTTCATGTAATTGTCAATAAAAGCCTTTGACACTTATGAAATGCTTGTAATTATACTTCAGTATTCCATAGTAACATCTGACAAAAATATCTAAAGACACTGAAGCAGCAAACTTTGTGGAAATGTATATTTGTGTCATTCTCAAAACTGTTGGCCACGACTGCCAAGAAAGGCACGGGGACGAAGCCCAAACAAACACGTATACAAACACAGGGATGTAACCCAAACAAAAGAGTGAGGTTAAACCTCTAATAAATACACGGGACGAGACCCGTAATAACAATACACCGGACGAGACCCGTAATAATGAGTACACAACAATACACGGGAACCGTAATAACGAGTACACAACAATACACGGGACGAGACCCGTAATAACGAGTACACAACAATACACGGGAACCGTAATAACGAGTACACAACAATACACGGGACGAGACCCGTAATAATGAGTACACAACAATACACGGGAACCGTAATAACGAGTACACAACAATACACGGGAACCGTAATAACGAGTACACAACAATACACGGGACGAGACCCGTAATAACGAGTACACAACAATACACGGACGACCCGTAATAACGAGTACACAACAATACACGGAACCGTAATAACGAGTACACAACAATACATCGGACGAGACCCGTAATAATGAGTACACAACAATACACGGGAACCGTAATAACGAGTACACAACAATACACGGGAACCGTAATAACGAGTACACAACAATACACGGGACGAGACCCGTAATAACGAGTACACAACAATACACGGGACGAGACCCGTAATAACGAGTACACAACAATACACGGGAACCGTAATAACGAGTACACAACAATACACGGACGAGACCCGTAAATAACGAGTACACAACAATACACGGGACGAGACCCGTAATAACGAGTACACAACAATACACGGGACGAGACCCTTAAATAACGAGTAGACAACAATACACGGGACGAGACCCGTAATAACGTGTACACAACAATACACGGGACGAGACCCGTAATAACGAGTACACAACAATACACGGGACGAGACCCGTAATAACGTGTACACAACAATACACGGGACGAGACCCGTAATAACGAGTACACAACAATACACAGGACGAGACCCGTAATAACGTGTACACAACAATACATGGGACGAGACCCGTAATAACGAGTACACAACAATACACGGGACGAGACCCATAATAACGAGTACACAACAATACACGGGACGAGACCCGTAATAACGACTACACAACAATACACAGGACGAGACCCGTAATAATGAGTACACAAAACACGCAGCACAAAAGCCGAAACATCAAAGCACAGGTACTCACAAGACCAACGGACATGGAACAATAACTGACAAGACAATGGTGAACAGAGGGCACATATGTACAATTACTAATCAGGGGATTGGGAACCAAGTGTGTGTTATGAAACAGTTCAGTGACGCCTAGAGGCCGGTGACGTAGACTTCTGGAACTGGTGCACGGAAAGAGCAACAGTACCGGGGGAATACGTGACAGCTAAGATGTACATAATAAATGTACATAAAGTGTTGCTCAGCCTTCTTAACAACACTATCAACAAGACAGTCCTAGTTTTGTCACACCTGGACTACTGTCCAGTCATGTGGTCAGGTGCTGCAAAGAAGAATTTAGGAAAATTACAATTGACCCAGAACAGAGCAGCATGGCTGGCCCTTAAATGTACATGGAGAGCTAAAATTAATAATATGCATGTCAATCCCTCCTGGCTCAAAGTTCTCCTCTCTCATCACCCCTCCACCTCTCCCCTCTGCTCCCCTCCTCTCTCCTCTCCCCTTCTCCCCTCCACCTCTCCCCTCCACCTCTCCTCTCCACCTTTCCTTCTCTCCTCTCGTCCTCTCCCCTCTCCTTCTCTCCTCCTCTCTTTCTCTAACCATCCACCTCTCCTCTCCACCTCTCCACTCCTCTCCACCTCTCCTCTCCTCTCCTCCTCTCCTCTCCTCATCTCCCCTCCACATCTCCACACCACTGGGCCAGAGATGATAAGAATCAAAGACACATTATGTCTTTAGTGCATCTGTGTGTGTGTGTGTGTGTGTGTGTGTGTGTGTGTGTGTGTGTGTGTGTGTGTGTGTGTGCAGGTGTGTGTGTGTAGCCCCCCAAGGGTTTGTCTGAGTGGACAGCCCTAAGTTCCTGTGTTGAGATCATCAGTGGGATTGATCCTGTGATGGATCCTGTCTGTGTTTTCTCTCCTGGTGATTGAGCCAGCATGGAGCACCATGTCTATGGAAGGCCTCTGGGGTAGGAGGAGAGATGGGTACTGTAGAACACTTCTGATGTGGGGCTGGGGGTAGAAGGGGAGGAGGTGGGTACATTTCCTTGCCCGTACGGTGTGTTTAAGAGGGAGGACCTTTCTAACATAAAGACTGAAGCAGACATATTAGATCAGACCTAGATTCTACTACAGCGATACTGGAAACTCAACAGAGTGTCCCTCGTTTCCCTCGTTTGCGTGTGTTAACTCTGAGTGGGCTATTGAGTGCCCACTTAATGGTGCTTTGTGATGAATGTGAGGGATGAGCAAAAGAAGAGCGAAAGAAGAGAGAGAGAGCAGAGAGAGAGCAGAGAGAGAGAGCAGAGAGAGAGTAGAGAGAGAGCAAAGATAGAGCAGAGAGAGAGAGCAGAGAGAGAGAGATAGAGAGAGAGCAAAGAGAGAGCAGAGAGAGAGTAGAGAGAGAGTCGAGAGAGAGCAGAGAGAGCAGAGAGAGAGAGCAGAGAGAGAGCAGAGAGAGAGTAGAGAGAGAGAGAGCAGAGAGAGAGAGAGAGAGAGAGAGAGAGAGAGAGAGAGAGAGAGAGAGAGCAGAGAGAGAGAGAGAGAGAGAGAGAGCAGAGAGAGAGAGAGAGAGAGAGAGAGAGAGAGAGAGAGAGAGAGAGAGAGAGAGAGAGAGAGAGAGAGAGAGAGAGAGAGAAAGAGAAAGCAGAGTGAGAGCGGCACATGCGAGAAAGGTCTTGCTGTTGCCTGCTCTGCTCTGTGTGATTAGTGGGTAGCAGGGCTATAAAAACACACGCACACACATGCACGCACACGCGTTCACACACACACACTCACACCACACACATGTAAATGAGAGCCTACGATAGCTCCACTCACCACAAAACAATCAAGTGTCTTGGCAGTTGGTAAATATGGCCACGTGAATGCATTATCATTAATTACCAATAGACAGGTGGCTGGGCTGGCGGGCCTGAAAGAGACAGTCCTCATGGCCACAGACATTGGGCCTGTTTCCCGGTGTGTGTACCTAGTCTACCATAGTAGGGGAAACACAGCAGTCTAAATGTCATCCACGTTTACTTCAAATGTCTACACAAACTCAAACAGTGTTCTAGTGTATGTGGAGTGTGTGACTGACATGCTAACTACACCGGCGAACGTTGATTTTGTCCATCCACCCCACAGCTGATCATGACACTGCAGGTTAAAATATCACAATCAACTGTGAACCAACTATATTCATTTGGGTGCATGTCGAAACACACATGAAACATTCATGGACATTTAGCTAGCTTGCTATAGCTAGATCCTTTGTCCAGGGAGATGAACATTGGGTTGTTATTTTATCTGAAATGCACATGGCCCTTATTTTAGCTGGAGCTACATTTTGACCAGGAGTCATAGGAAATGTAGTGTTTCTCTACTCTTAACAGCAGAGAAGCTCGTCATCGATCCCGTTCTGAGCCAATGCATTCTAACAGCCTAATAAAAAATACATTTCATATATGCTATTGCAAAAAATAATCATTTGGTTGTATTTATGAACACAAAACACCACTTAAGACCACTTCAAGTGTTATACACCATCACAAAGAACTATTAAACAACTAATAAATTGTATTTCAAAAGATCAGAAGAGCATATTTTCAGTTTTATCATGTCAGTACTCTATGTTTAGTAGTCTGTGGCTATGCTGCTGCAAGTGCTGACGTGCAGAACGCATGGAATGAGCGCAATAGCTGCAGCGGCACGAAAGAGCTGGATTTTGACGAATAAACAATTTGTACCTGTCACGAGGGCTTGGCCACTCACTAGCCAATCACGGCGTTCCATGGCTTAATAGCCCACTGCATGCAACGGTCTCAAGGTTATTGACGGTCTTAGTCCAGGGTGGATTGATGAAATAACATAGGCTACTGTTACGCGTGATAGCAACAGTAAAATATGTTGGAGTGTTGACAGTAAACATTGTTGTAATTGGCTTCAACAAGTATAGGCCTTTACGCATCACACTTCTCCCCCCCAAAAAAATCTAAATAAGTAAATTGGCTCCCGTGAATTGTATTGTCTGTGGGAGACACGTTCACAATAAGCAATATATAGCCTAGGCCTACGGTTGATATGGCATTATAGGACAGGCTGTGTTTGAAGGAGCATGTCTTTAGTAACTGGACAAGACGGAAATGGGGATGGATAAACCAAATGGAGCACTGCAGGCCTGTGTGAAATGTAAATAATACAAAAAGCATGTCGGCATGAAGGGCACAGACCAAGACATGAGGTGAAAAGAACTGTCCATAGAGCTCTGAGACAGGATTGTGTCGAGGCACAGATCTGGGGAAGTGTACAAAAAAAATGCTGCAGCATTGAAGGTCTTCAAGAACACAGTGGCCTCCATCATTCTTAAATGGAAGAAGTTTGGAACCACCAAAACTCTTCCTAGAGCTGGCCGCCCGGCCAAACTGAGCAATCGGGGGAGAAGGGAATTGGTCAGGGGAGGTGACCAACAACCCGATGGTCACTCTGACAGAGCTCCAGAGTTCCTCTGTGGAGATAGGAGAACCTTCCAGAAGGACAAACATCTCTGCAGCACTCCACCAATCAGGCCTTTATGGTAGAGTTGCCAAATGGAAGCCACTCCTCAGTAAAATGCACCCTTGGAGTTTGCCTACAGGCACCTAAAATACCATGAGAAACAAGATTCTCTGGTCTGATGAAACCAAGATTGAAGACTCTTTGGCCTGAATGCCAAGTGTCACATCTGAAGGAAACCTGGCATCACTCATCACCTGGCCAATACCTTCCCTACGATGAAGCATGGTGGTGGCAGCATCATGCTGTGGGGATGTTTTTCAGTGGCAGGGACTGGGATACTAGTCAGGATCGAGGGAAAGATACAGAGAGATCCTTGATGAAAACCTGCTCCAGAGCGCTCAGGACCTCAGACTGGGGCGAAGGTTCACCTTACAACAGGACAACGACCCTAAGCTCACAGCCAAGACAACACAGGAGTGGCTTCGGGACAAGTCTCTGAATGTCCTTGAGTGGCCCAGCCAGATCCCAGACTTGAACCCGATCGAACATCTCTGGAGCGATCTGAAAATAGCTGTCCAGTGACGCTCCCCATCCAACGTGACAGAGCTTTGCAGAGAAGAATGGGAGAAACTCCCCAAATACAGGTGTGCCAAGCTTGTAGTGTCATAACCAAGACGACTCAAGACTGTAATCGCTGCCAAAGGTGCTTCAACAAAGTACCTAGTTTAGGGTCTGAATACTTTTTTTTTCTCATCAATTTAATCCATTTTAGAATGTAGAAAAAGTGAAGGGGTCTGAATACTTTCTGAATGCACTGTATTTCCCTCAGATTACACAGACCCACAAAGAATTCTAAATCAAATCAGATTTGATTAACTCCCATATCTATTAGGTGAAATACCACAGTGTGCATCACAGAGGCAAGATGCATCACCTGTTGCCATACGAAAAGGGCAACCAGTGGAGCACAAACACCATTGTAAATACAACCTAGATTTATCTGTTATTAATATACCTTTTGTACTTGAACTATTTGCACATTGTTACAACACTGTACATAACCAATACCATATTTGAAACGTATATATTATGTTGTAACTCTTGTGAGTGTAATGTTTACTGTTAATTTCTGATTGTTTATTAAATTCTTTGCTTTGTTTTATTTAACTTTCTTTGGCAATGTAAACATATGTTTCCCATGCCAATAAAGTCCTTTGAATTCAGAGAGAGAGATACAGGAATGAGGGAGCGAGGGAGAGAGGGACGATAGAGCTGGCAATAAAGAGAAAAAGATGGAGAGGGGGACGGAGAGATGAAGAGAGAGGGTTCTGACGAGAAAGAAAGCCACGTCAGCCATCTTGGCATCTTGGCAGGTTGACTGGAGAGAGAGGAGGAAATCCACTCATCTGCGTTCCCAGTCTCTCTACACCCACACACACCTGCGTTCCCAGTCTCTAGACAGAGAAAAGCCGAGTTGAGCTGCTCATTATTTGTGTTTGTGTCGTCTGTCCTCTGTCGCATGCCTGCCTCCCAGAAAAAAGTCTCTCTCTCTCTCTCTCTCTCTCTCTCTCTCTCTCTCTCTCTCTCTCTCTCTCTCTCTCTCTCTCTCTCTCTCTCTCTCTCTCTCTCTCTCTCTCTCTCTCTCTGCAGAGAGTCTGAAAACATTTGCGGTGGCTTACTCAGGCCTAGTTAGCTTAGCAGTCTGTATCTGTGCCCCTGAGGGGCCCAGAGGGGCCATCTGTTTCCCTCTACTACTAACGCCTCCCAGCTACCACACAGTCACCACAGTCAACAGTTCAACAGTACTCCTCCCCCACTCCTCCACACTCCTCCATCCTCCTCCCTACTCCACACTCCTCCCCCACTACTCCACACTCCTCTATACTCCTCCCTACTCCACACTCCTCCCCCACTACTCCACACTCCTCTATACTCCTCCCCACTCCTCCCCTACTCCTCACGTAGCCCACGTTTCCCACAGACACAATGCTCACTCTACGGACTCCAGCTAACTCTCACTCACCCCCCGTTTAGCTTCCCACCCACCCTCTGAGTTGATTGATTATTAATGCAGACACACACACACACACACACACACACACACACACACACACACACACAGACACACACACAGACACAAACAGAGACACACAGACACAGACAGAGACACACACACACACAGACACAGACAGAGAGAGACACACACACAGACAGAGACACACACACAGACAGAGACACACACACACAGACAGAGACACACACACACAGACAGAGACACACACACACACACACACACACACACACACACACACACACACACACACACACACACACACAGAGACACACAGACAGAGACACACACACACAGACAGAGACACACAGACACACACACACAGCGACACACATGCATGTAGGTGTAAAGGAGTTAAGAACGTACCGTAAGCTCAATCCACAGCTAGCTTGAAATGTTGCGGATGGAGCCATTCCAGTTGGTCCCTTTTGGATGTCTCAAACCGATTGAATATTGTTCATGAGGGTGGTCACGTGTGTTAGCAAAGCAGAGGTCCTTTAGTTCCATCCAGGTATGAGCCGAATCAGGGGGAAGTGGTACTCGCTAAGCAAGCAACGTGACGTCCGTAACACAACTCCACCATACAGTTCCATGGTCCTGCCCCATGTCCACTGGGGCTAGATACAAGAAGGATTTATTTCCATGGTCCTGCCCCATGTCCACTGGGGCTAGATACAAGAAGGATTTATTTCCATGGTCCTGCCCCATGTCCACTGGGGCTAGATACAAGAAGGATTTATTTCCATGGTCCTGCCCCATGTCCACTAGGGATAGATACAAGAAGGATTTATTTCCATGGTCCTGCCCCATGTCCACTGGGGCTAGATACAAGTAGGATTTATTTCCATGGTCCTGCCCCATGTCCACTGGGGCTAGATACAAGTAGGATTTATTTCCATGGTCCTGCCCCATGTCCACTGGGGCTAGATACAAGTAGGATTTATTTCAGCTGACTGTCTGTTTGTTAATGACACCCCAGCGTACAGAAAATCATATCCAGGGGTGCAATTTTCACTGGGGACGGGGATGCCCCCCCCATTCTGAAATTGCATTTTTGCCCCCCTCAGAAGTAAATTAACATGGCTAGCTTTCGCCAGTTGATGTACAGTTAGAGAGAGAGCTGGCCAAAAGTTGGCTAACGTTAGCTATTCTTTTTGCCTCAATCACACTAAACCTGAATCAAGTGATGAAACTATCGGCAAAACGATTGAAGATAAAAAATGACATATTCAGACCCTTTACTCAGTACTTTGTTGAAGCACCTTGAGTCTTCTTGGGTATGACGCTACAAGCATGGTGCACCTATATTTTGGGAGTTTCTCCCGTTCTTCTCTGCAGATCCTCTCAAGCTCTGTCAGGTTGAATGGGGAGCATATTTTCAGGTCTCTCTAGAGATTTGGTTTAAGTTCAGTCTCTGGCTGGGCCACTCAAGGACATTCAGAGACTTGTCCCCGAAGCCTCTCCTGCGTTGTCTTGGCTGTGTGCTTAGGGTCATTGTCCTGTTGTAAGGTGAACCTTCGCCCCAGTCTGAGGTCCTGAGCACTCTGGAGCAGGTTTTCATCAAGGATCTCTCTGTACTTTGCTCCGTTCATCTTTCCCTCGATCCTGTCTCCCAGTCCCTGCCGCTGGAAAACATCCCCACAGCATGATGCTGCCACCACTATGCTTCACCGTAGGGATGGTGCCAGGTTTCCTCCAGATGTGATGCTTGGCATTCAGGCCAAAGAGTTAGTGATGGGTCGTTCGCTAACGAGTCGGCTCTAAGAGCCGGCTCTTGTAGGTGAACGTTGGGAGCCGGCTCGCAAATTATAAACAAATTAAGATATGAATAATCAAAATATTTAAATGAATAGAATGAACTAATTAAATTAAATAATATAGGTCTAAATGCTCAAGCGCACACATTCGTTCTGACTGTCTGCTCAGACTAACAGCCTCACCTGTTGTTCCTGTCAATCAGACATGCAGTGTCAACCAATGAACCAAAGATGCGCAAGGGAGGGCTGAGCCAACTCAGTCACAGTCACACACTTAGCAGCTGGGGAGAGAGAGGAAGGACAGCTGTGAAAACAACAGCTGGAAAATGAGTCGAAAGCACAGTAGCATTTGGATGCATTTTAATAATGTAAGCATTGTTAGAGCACAGTGTAGAATTTGCCGAAACAAAATCTCATATAAACCCGGTTCTACGCACAACCTACACCGGCATATGCGAACTGTGCACCCAACTGTGAAGCTAGCTGTAGCGGAGCTTCGGGAAACTAGCGGGCATGCTAGTGATAGTGGTGGAGCCAGCACCTCCACACGTGGAGATGTATCCACTCAGTCAAGTAGGCCTACTCCACTACCCACAGCAACACAGTCTTCTATGGACCAGTTTATGCCAAAGTCTACGTCTGTAGCAAAACAAGGCCAAATTGATATTGCATTGGCTAAAATGATTGCCACCGATTTCCAACAATTTTCGATAGTGGAGGACAGAGGTTTTAGAAATTATAGCAATAGTCTAAATCCAATGTACACAATTCCAAGCAGGAAAATCCTTTCAAAATCACTTATTCCACAACTGTATGAGAGCACAAAGGCTTCAGTGTGGGAAAGAGTCCAAAAAGCTACTGCAGTTTGCCCTACCACTGACTGCTGGACATCAAGGGTAACCACTTCTTACATGTCGGTTACATGTCACTTCATTTAAGATTTTTTGATGTCTAGCTGTCTTCTGGACTACTTTGAGTTCAGCGACAGACACACCTCAGAGAACTTGGCAGAGGAACTGTTGAGAGTGGCCAGAGAATGGCAAGTAGATGTAATGTAGCTAACATAACCAAAGCCATGAAAATGTTTAAATGGACCCATCATCCATGTCTTGCCCACACAATCAACCTGATTGTAAGAGATGCTCTGAAGGCGATGAAGCCCACTGTGGACAAAGTGAAAGCAGCTGTGGAATACTCCACAGGAGCACAGTAGGTGCTGAAAACTAAAGTCTACACAACGCCAGATGGGGATGCCTGAGCTGAGGCCAAACAAGACTGAACTACAAGGTGGAATTCAACATTTTATATGTTGAAGCAGTTTCTTGAGTCAAAGGATGCCATCATCTCTACCCTGGCCATTGTCAATGCACCTGTTGATGCTCTGACCCAAGAGGAATGGGAGGTGGTGGAGGAGGTGTGCAGTCCTGGAACCCTTTGAGCAGGTCACTGTGGAGATCAGTGGAGAGAGGTACAGTAAGCAGTTATTACTACATCATTATTTAATCCAGTATTATATATGTATATGAGCAGTAGATGAGAATGTAGTATCAGTAGACAAAATATGAATATGAAAGTTACTGTTCTCTCTTTTCAGCTATGTGACAAGCCTCAACAATGATAGTCCTGTGTAAGGGTCTGCAGCGAATCACAGCCAGCCGCAAGAGAGAAGCAAATGTAGCCACAGGACATGTGACAGAGTTGATGGACACCCTATGTTCATCAATGGACAGAAAGTTGCAAAGTTCCACAGAATGCTATCAGAAACCGCTGCACTTGACCCCAGAGTTAAGAAGTTAGCCTTAATTGATGCCAGAGTGATTGATGAGGCTCTTCAAAGAATAACCTCATCAGTAGGGAGGGACAGCCCCAGCAGTCAGCTGGCTCAGGCACCAGGGCAACAGGAAGAAGAGGGATCAGATGGAGCAGAAGCACCAGCAGTAGTGCCACAACGTCTGCTGCTTGGATGCTGTTAGATATTACTGCATGGTCGGAACTAGAAGCACAAGCATTTCGCTACACTCGCATGAACATCTGCTTACCATGTGTATGTGACAAATACAATTTGATTTTGACGAGAGAGCAACTGGGGATGCAGCACGAAGGAATCCCTCATCAGATGCCATAATGGAGGTCTGATTCTATTTGGAGGAGCCCCTCCTCCAAAGATCTGCAGATTCTCTGAGCTGGTGGAAGAACAAAACCTCTGTCTACCTCACTAAAGTCATGACAGAGAGACTCTGCATAGTGGCCTCATCCGTTCCCTCTGAGAGGGTCTTCTCGAAAACGGGACAAATAATTACTGAGAGAAGAAACCGCATCAGCCCCTCGAAAGTGAGGCAGCTTGCATTTCTGAATGCAAATCTCTCATAAAAGCAAAATGTGGTCAGCATTGCTGTGTGCTGCTGGTTATAACATGGCAATAAAGAAGAGAGAAAAAAGAGGGACCAGTTTAATGTTTTAAGTGGGATGCTGCAGTTTTGCACATTGTTATTTATTTTTCTTTGATATGGTGCAATATTATATTATGCTGTTCAGATTGTATTCATTTTGAATGGTTAGATGTATATGCGCTTTGTTTATATACATTAAAAAGTTATACTTTAAATGCAAATGTTTAATAGCATTCTTTTTCATAACCAACCAATGCATTTTTAAATACATTGTGGTTAAGGTACAGCATGATTTGTTTTAATAATTTAATTAGAATTGTTTTTACACCAATCATAGTCAAACTATCGCAAACTGTTTGACTAGAAAAAATACATATATTTTTTTTAAGAGCCGCTTGGAAGCCGAAAGAGCCGGCTCACTGAAAAGAGCCAGAATGCCCATCACTACAAAGAGTTCAATCTGGTTTCATCAGACCAGAGAATCTTGTTTCTCATGGTCTGAGTCCTTTAGGTGCCTTTAGGCAAACTCCAAGCGGGCTGTCATGTGCCTTTTACTGAGGAGTGGCTTCCATCTGGCCACTCTACCATCAAGGCCTGATTGGTGGAGTGCTGCAGAGATGGTTGTCCTTCTAGAAGGTTCTCCCATCTCCACAGAGGAACTCTGGTGCTCTGTCAGAGTGACCATCGGGTTATTGGTCACTTTGGCCAGACGGCCAGCTCTAGGAAGAGTCTTGGTGGTTTCAAACTTCTATTTAAGAATGATGGAGGCCACTGTGTTCTTGGGGACAGCAGAAATGTTTTGGTAACACTTCCTAAGATCTGTGCCTCGACACAATCCTGTCTCAGAGCTCTACAGACAATTCCTTCGACCTCATAGCGTGGTTTTTGCTCTGACATGCAAGGTGGGACCTTATATAAATCATGTCCAATCAATTGAATTTACCACAGGTGGACAGGTGAACTCCAATCAAATTGTAGAAACATCTCAAGGATGATCAATGGAAACAGGATGCACCTGAGCTCAATTTCGAGTCTCATAGCAAAGAGTCTGAATACTTATGTAAATAAGGTATTTCTGTTTTTTTTGAGGAAAACAATTGATTTAATCCATTTTAGAATAAGGCTGTAACGTAACAAAATGTGGAAAAAGTAAAGGGGTCTGAATACTTTCCGATTGCACTGTAGGCTATAGCCTTCTCTACTTCTCTACTGAGACCACACACACACATGATCTTGCTGGTATGGCTACTGGAATCAGCAAGAATGATGACAGCGACACTTGCTACGTTTTGCATAGGACTGTAGGATATAGCCTACCTTTTAGGAGGACGATTTGCAGGCAGAGACAAATAAATGGGTGATCAATATTTATTGAATATAAATATGTGCGCGTTGTGCCTTTTCCTTTTCAATGATGATTACATTGGTTGAGCGCCCTCCACTTCTTTACATTATCAATATTTATTTACAGACACTGTAGTAAACTACAGTCTAATCATATTTAAGTTAATTTCATATTTAAGTTAACTGCCACTTGATTCTCCGCCCCGGTGTAGGCAGCCTTCTCTATTTCAATGAGACCACACACTAGGCGCACTTGGTCTCTCACACCCAACTAGAAGAGGAGAGGTAGGCTACTGAAGATGAAGCAGCGAATTCTGAGTGTGTGAATAATGCAAAAAATATGTGCTTTTAATACAATAGGTAGGCTAACACATACAACGCAGAAAGAGGACCGTTTCCAAATACAAAAACATTTTCATCCCAAAGTCGTCTGTCTGACCGGCCGACCGCTCTCGCCCGCAGCATGAACAATTATCTTTGTCGTACCCGCAGTCATCCAGTTGGAATGCAGCCCTCTAGCACAGTCAGTACACAACACAATGCTCATCACTGAGCATTATCAGATGGTGACAGGGGTCCCAGCAGGGTCAGACAGCCAATAGACAGGGAATACCGTCTACGAGATTATAGGAGTACATGGCCATTAAAGCCAGATTGTTCTTCAAGATGTTCAAATGTTTATAGAAGACCAGCAGGGTCAAATAATAATCACAGTGGTTGTAGAGGGTGCAACAGGTCAGCACCTCAGGAGTAAATGTCAGTTGGGTTTTCATAGCTGAGCATTCAGAGGTCGTGAGAGAGAGACCCACATGCACCTCAGTCACATGGAGAGAGACTGAGAAAAATGATCAATTTTCATCCATTACGCAAACCTAATTCACACACACAGCCACGTACAGAACACAGAGAGTGAAAGAGAGAGAGAGAGTCAGAAACAGCAGGTCCGGGACAATAGCTGCAGGCAGAACAGTTGGAACTAGATAGGCAGATAGACTGGTGGCATGGGGACAGCCATGAATCATCAGGCCAGGTAGTCCTGAGGCATGGTCCTAGGCTCAGGTCCTATGGGAGGGAAGGGAGAGAGAGATAATTGGAGGGAGTATCCATAAATTCACACAGGACACCAGATAAGACAGGATAATTACACCAGATATACCAGCAAGACCGACAAGCCAGCCTGGGGGGTGATGCCCGGACAGGGCCAACAAGGCTGGATATAACCCTGTTCACTTTGCCAAAGCACAGCCCCCACACCACTAGAGGGATATCAACAGACCACCAACTTAACTTACTACCCTGAGACAAGGCTGAGTACAGCCCACGAAGATCTCCTCCACCGCACGAGCTCGAGGGTAATTCTTTGTCATGCCTCATTTTAGGAGGATCAGATGGTGACAGGAGTTTAGGGTCAGGCAGCCAGGGAAGACCAGTCTGTGACGGAGGTGAAGGGAATTTTTGCAGATACAGATATTCTCCATTTTAAGGAGACAAACATCCAAAGTTGATTTCCAAACTGTATCAAGGATTGATAGAGGCTTTTCCCGATGACACAAAACATGTAAAACAAAATGTGAGGAAGACCTGGTAGAAACTAGTGATGATGATGAATGGATACAGATATGTTTGAATGCCCAGTCATGTTCATATCATCTCAGACATAAATTACTGCAGTTTAAGGCCATCCATAGAGCGTACATTATGCCTGTGAACCTGAATTACATTTTTATTTTATTTACAGTTGAAGTCAGAAGTTTACATACACTTAGGTTGGTGTCATTAAAACTTTACAGACAGATTATTTCACTTATAATTCACTGTTCCAGTGGGTCAGAAGTTTACATACACTAAGTTGACTGTGCCTTTAAACAGCTTGTAAAATTCCATAAAATGATGTCATGGCTTTAGAAGCTTCTGATAGGCTAATTGACATCATTTGAGTCAATTGGAGGTGTACCTGTGGATGTATTTCAAGGACTACCTTCAAACTCAGTGCCTCTTTGCTTGACATCATGGAAAAATCTAAAGAAATCAGCCAAGACCTCCACAAGTCCGGTAGACCTCCACAAGTCCGGTTCATCCTTGGGAGCAATTTCCAAATGCCTGAAGGTACCACGTTCATCTGTTCAATAGTATGCAAGTATAAACACCATGGGACCACACAGCCGTCATACCGCTCAGGAAGGAGACGCGTTCTGTCTCCTAGAGAGGAACGTACTTTGGTGCGAAAAGTGCGAATCAATCCCAAAACAACAGCAAAGGACCTTGTGAAGATGTTGGAGGAAACAGGTACAAAAGTATCTATATCCACAGTAAAACAAGTCCTATATTGATAAAACCTGAAAGGCCGCTCAGCAAGGAACGCCACTGCTCCAAAACTGCCATAAAATAGCCAGACTATGGTTTGCAACTGCACATGGGGATGAAGATCGTACTTTTTGGAGAAATGTCCTCTGATCTGATGAAACAAAAATAGAACTGTTTGGCCATAATGACCATCATTATGTTTGGAGGAAAAAGGGGGAGGCTTGCAAGCCAAAGAACACCATACCGTGAAGCACGGGGTGGCAGCATCATGTTGTGGGGGTGCTTTGCTGCAGGAGGGACTGGTGCACTTCGCAAAATAGATGGCATGGTGAGGAAGGAAAATTATGTCGATATATTGAAGCAACATCTCAAGACATCAGACAGGAAGTTAAAGCTTGGTCGCAAATGGGTCTTCCTTCCAGATAGAGCAAAGCAGTGCGACACAAACAACAGAGTTACACATGGGATAAACAAACATACAGTCAATTACACAATAGAAATGTCTATATACAGTGTGTGCAAATGTAGTAAAATTAGGGAGGTAAGGCAATGAATAGGCCATGGTGGCAAAATAATTACAATTTAGCAATTAAACACTAGAGTGATAGATGTGCTGAAGAATGTGCAAGTACAGATACTGGGGTGCAAAGTAGCAACAAAAAATTATAACAATATAACAATAACAATAAGGGGATGAGGTAGTTGGGTGGGCTATTTACAGATGGGCTATGTAAAGGTGCAATGATAGTAAGCTGCTCTGACAGCTGATGCTTAAAGTTAGTGAGGGAGATATAAGTCTCCAGCTTCAGTGATTTTTGCAATTCGTTCCAGTCATTGGCAGCAGAGAACTGGAAGGAAAGGCGGCCAAAGGAGGAGTTGGCTTTGGGGGTGACCAGTGAAATATACCTGCTGGAGCGCGTGCTACAGGTGGGTGCTGCTATGGTGACCAGTGAGCTGAGATAAGGCGGGGCTTTACCTTGCAAAGACTTATAGATGACCTGGTTCCAGTGGGTTTGGTGACGAATATGAAGCGAGGGCCAGCCAACGAGAGCATACAGGTCGCAGTGGTGGGTAGTGTATGGGCTTTGGTGACAAAGCGGATGGCACTGTGATAGACTACATCCAATTTGCTGAGTAGAGTGTTGGAAGCTATTTTGTAAATTACATCGCTGAAGTCAAGGATCGGTAGGATAGTCAGTTTTATGAGGGTATGTTTGGCAGCATGAGTGAAGGATGCTTTGTTGCGAAATAGGAAACCGATTCAATATTTAATTTGGGATTGAAGATGCTTAATGTGAGTCTAGAAGGAGAGTTTACAGTCTAGCCAGACACCTAGGTATTTGTATTCTAAGTCAGAACCGTCCAGAGTAGTGATGCTATACGGGTGGGCGGGTGCGGGCAGCGATTGGTTGAAGAGCATGCATTTAGTTTTACTTGCATTTAAGAGCAGTTGGAGGCCACGGAAGGAGTGTTGTATGGCATTGAAGCTCGTCTGGAGGTTTGTTAACACAGTGTCCAAAGAAGGGCCAGAAGTATACAGAATAACATGCACTCAAAAATGTCATTCCTCTGTTGGATGTGTAAAACGTAAAGGGGACATATTTGCATACGTTATGGTCTTGTGAAGGCTGGCTGAATTCTGGCAAAGAGCATGTTGTTTTATCTCAGCATGTCTACAGATCCTCCCTGTTTTTGTTTGCTAGGAAATGTTGATACTGTTATGAGAAGAAACTGTGTAACTAAGCATTTATAGCGGCTAAGAAACGCATAACAACAACAGAATAACAACAAAAGAATCCAGAAAAACGCATGTGAAAATGTTTATAAATTGATTTGCATTTTAATGAGGGAAATAAGTATTTGACCCCTCTGCAAAACATGACTTAGTACTTGGTGGCAAAACCCTTGTTGGCAATCACAGAGGTCAGACGTTTCTTGTAGTTGGCCACCAGGTTTGCACACTTCTCAGGAGGGATTTTGTCCCACTCCTCTTTGCAGATCTTCTCCAAGTCATTAACACAGTGTCCAAAGAAGGGCCAGAAGTATACAGAATGGTGTTGTCTGCGTAAAGGTGGATCAGAGACACCAGCAGCAAGAGTGACATCATTGAATTATACAGAGAAGAGAGTCGGCCCAAGAATTGAACCCTGTGGCACCCCAATAGAGACTGCCAGAGGCCCGGACAACAGGCCCTCCGATTTGACACACTGAACACCAACTCGGAGAAGTAGTTGGTGAACCATGCGAGGCAATCATTTGAGAAACCAAGGCTGTCAAGTCTGCCGATAAGGATGTGGTGATTGACAGAGTCTAAAGCCTTGGCCAGATCAATGACAACGGCTGCACAGTAATGTCTCTTATCGATGACGGTTATGATGTCGTTTAGGACCTTGAGCGTGGCTGAGGTGCACCCATGCCCAGCTCTGAAACCAGATTGCATAGCGGAGAAGGTACAGAGGGATTCGAAATGGTCGGTAATCTGTTTGTTAAGGTTTTGAGGCTGACGTTTGGCAACTCGAACCTTCAGCTCCCTCCTCAGATTTTTTATGGGATTAAGGTCTGGAGACTGGCTAGACCACTCCAGGACCTTAATGTGCTTCTTCTTGAGCCACTCCTTTGTTGCCTTGGCCGTGTGTTTTGGGTCATTGTCATGCTGGAATACCCATCCACGACCCATTTTCAATGCCCTGGCAGAGGGAAGGAGGTTCTCACCCAAGATTTGACAGTACATGGCCCCGTCCATCATCCCTTTGATGCGGTGAAGTTGTCCTGTCCCCTTAGCAGAAAAACACCCCCAAAGCATAATGTTTCCACCTCCATGTTTGACGGTGTTGATGGTGTTCTTGGGGTCATAGGCAGCATTCCTCATCCTCCAAACCCGGCGAGTTGAGTTGATGCCAAAGAGCTCCATTTTGGTCTCATCTGACCACAACACTTTCACCCAGTTGTCCTCTGAATCATTCAGATGTTCATTGGCAAACTTCAGACGGGTATGTATATGTGCTTTCTTGAGCAGGGGGACCTTGCGGGCGCTGCAGGATTTCAGTCCTAAACGGCCTAGTGTGTTACCAATTGTTTTCTTGTTGACTATGGTCCCAACTGCCTTGAGATCATTGACAAGATCCTCCCGTGTAGTTCTGGGCTGATTCCTCACCGTTCTCATGATGATTGCAACTCCACGTGGTGAGACCTTGCATGGAGCCCCAGGCCGAGGGAGATTGACAGTTCTTTTGTGTTTCTTCCATTTGCGAATAATCGCACCAACTGTTGTCACCTTCTCACCAAGCTGCTTGGCGATGGTCTTGTAGCCCATTCCAGCCTTGTGTAGGTCTACAATCTTGTCCCTGACATCCTTGGAGAGCTCTTTGGTCTTGGCCATGGTGGAGAGTTTGGAATCTGATTGATTGGATGCTTCTGTGGACAGGTGTCTTTTATACAGGTAACAAGCTGAGATTAAGAGCACTCCCTTTAAGAGTGTGCTCCTAATCTCAGCTCGTTACCTGTATAAAAGACACCTGGGAGCCAGAAATCTTTCTGATTGAGAGGGGGTCAAATACTTATTTCCCTCATTAAAATGCAAATCAATTTATAACATTTTTCACATGCGTTTTTTTTAATTTTTTTGTTGTTATTCTGTCTCTCACTGTTCAAATAAACCTACCATTAAAATTATAGACTGATCATTTCTTTGTCAGTGGGCAAACGTACAAAATCAGCAGGGGATCAAATACTTTTTTCCCTCACTGTATTACAAGATTAAGGGTATACTTGGCAACTTTCATAAGGTCTGGATGCCTTATATGGAATACATTACAACTAAAGGAGTCTGTTTTGAAAACATGCCCACGTCAGGGGAGATACCTATTCAGGCAGTCCCTGCTGGGCTGCTCAGTCCTGGCCCTGGGGGTCTGCCGTCCTGTGGGTTGTCACTCTGGCCTTGGCCTAACACACCTGAAACCAATAAGGAATGTTTCACTAAGATCCTAAAGCTGAGTGGGGTCTGTTGGGTTGGGGCGCTGCAGGGTGGTGGACCGCTAGGGACAGGACGTGGCGACCCAGCTATATTGTGCGCAAGTAAAAAGAGGTCTACAGTACTACAGTGTTTCGTTTTTTGTTTCCAAACTTTTCCCTTGGGAATTAAAAAAACGTAACGTGTGAACTGGGAAGGAAATTGTTTTGGGAGAGCGTTATTGACTAGACTGGTGGGGGTCGGGCATGCAGGCGGCTCAGGCTGAAATAGTGTTGGGAGAGAGTTGATTTATTGACTAGACTGGTGGGGGTCGGGCGTGCAGGCGGCTCAGGCTGAAATAGTGTTGGGAGAGAGTTGATTTATTGACTAGACTGGTGGGGGTCGGGCATGCAGGCGGCTCTGGCTGAAATAGTGTTGGGAGAGAGTTGATTTATTGACTAGACTGGTGGGGTTCGGGCATGCAGGCGGCTCTGGCTGAAATAGTGTTGGGAGAGAGTTGATTTATTGACTAGACTGGTGGGGGTCAGGCGTGCAGGCGGCTCAGGCTGAAATAGTGTTGGGGAGAGAGTTGATTTATTGACTAGACTGGTGGGGGTCGGGCGTGCAGGCGGCTCTGGCTGAAATAGTGTTGGGAGAGAGTTGATTTATTGACTAGACTGGTGGGGGTCGGGCGTGCAGGCGGCTCTGGCTGAAATAGTGTTGGGAGAGAGTTGATTTATTGACTAGACTGGTGGGGTTCGGGCATGCAGGCGGCTCTGGCTGAAATAGTGTTGGGAGAGAGTTGATTTATTGACTAGACTGGTGGGGGTCGTGCGTGCAGGCGGCTCAGGCTGAAATAGTGTTGGGGATAGAGTTGATTTATTGACTAGACTGGTGGGGGTCGGGCGTGCAGGCGGCTCTGGCTGAAATATGATATAGAAGATGTCTTCATAAACACAATCAAAAGTCTGTATTTTTTCAAGAGTTGTTCATTTGTTAGGCTTTTGGTTAAAGGTGCAACACAATATTTATTATTGAATTCCCTTTGATCTAGTTCAGTCTTATTATTTAATAATGATCTCTTACCTAGCTTGATGACTGTGGGCATTTTTGCTTACTTCTTGTTCTAAATGGAAACGGCATATTGGGTAAAAATGCAGTAAAAAATCCCCTCCCCCCACCAAAGTGGCGACCCCAATCATATCACACACACAAGCCTATAGTAAATGGTGTGTTGGTGTGTCTCTGGAGCCTGTTGGACAGGTAGCAGCACCTAAAGGGATCCTACAGAGCCGACACGCAGCCAGCCGAAAAAACGGGCAGACAGCCTAGCGCTGAAACAGCTGCTACAGAGGCCTTTTCACAGACTATTACTCACATACCATGAAAGAAGGAACAGCACAGCAGAGAGGGAAGAGATAGGGGAGAGAGAGAAGGACAGAGAGAGAGAGAGAGAGAGAGAGAGAGAGAGAGAGAGAGAGAGAGAGAGAGAAGAGGGAGAGAGCTGTAAATGTCAGTGTGTGTGTGTGTGTGTGTGTGTGTGTGTGTGTGTGTGTGTGTGTGTGTGTGTGTGTGTGTGTGTGTGTGTGTGTGTGTGTGTGTGAGCTGTAATTACGGAGCGGGGCTCAATAGCTGTAGCATTTGCTCATGAGTGGCATATTACAGATAAGCATGAATAGAGCGCTTGTAGAACGACCAGAGCAGGTCTCTGCTGTGGCGATATAATTGGCTGTATTTGTTCAGTGGGGCTGGGTGGTGGGAGGGAGGGAGGGAGGTTGATTTGCTTTGGTTAATTATAGAGACATGAATGAGAGGGGCTTAGACTAGAAGTGTCCCCACTTCTCTCTGCTGGCCACATGACTATTCGGGCTCAGACAAGGAAAAATTAGAGCACATTCTAAAATGGTACACCCTATGGGCCCTGGTCAAGAGTATTGCACATTAGCAAAAGGGACCCATTTGGGACGCAAGCCTCGTTAGAATATTAATTACACAGAATGACTACAAATCACCTAATTTGTTCCAAAAGGCCAGTCATGTACAGCAGGTCTCCATTATGCTGAGGTCAAGCTGTCCCTCCTCAGCCTCTCGACCTCTAGGGTCATCGGGGATTTGACCTTAGACCTCAATCTCAATTTCTGGTCACCTACATCCTCTGGTAACATGTAACCTGGGTCATAAGGACCATATTACCAGATGGTGATACCTAAAGATCATTATTCCCTTTCACTAGCTCTGCACCCTGAGGCAGATATTAGCATACCATAGGAGATTGTACAGAAACATCTCCTTAAATCAACACTACATGTTTTAATCCTCTCTTTAAAGCTTACCATTTGAGGAATTCTCAGAGTCGCCTAGATAACGCAGAGGATAATTTGTGTACCTGATAGTGTCCCTGGTAATGTCCCTGATACCATATCTGATTGTGTGCCATATTGTGGCAAGAAAAGCTCAAATAAGCAAAGAGAAATTAAAGTCCATCATTACTTTAAGACATGAAGGTCAGTCAATCCGGAACATTTCCAGAACTTTGAAGAAGTGCAGTTGCAAAAACCATCAAGCGCTGTGATGAAACTGGCTCTCATGAGGACCGCCACCGGAAAGGAAGACCCAGTTACCTCTGCTGCAGAGGATAAGTTCATTAGAGTTACCAGCCTCAGAAATTGCAGCCCAAATAAATGCTTCACAGAGTTCAAGTAAAAGACACTTCTCAACATCAACTGTTCAGAGGAGACTGCGTGAATCAGGCCTTGCTGCGTGAATCAAATTGCTGCAAAGAAACCACTACTAAAGCGATAAGCCATCCCTTCTGGTTTACGGTTAGTGGGACTATCATTTGTTTTTTAACAGAACAATGGCCCAACACACCTCCAGGCTGTGTAAGGGCTATTTGACCAAGAAGGAGAGTGATGGAGTGCTGCATCAGATGACATAGCCTCCAAAATTACCCGACCTCAACCCAATTGAGATGGTTTGGGATGAGTTGGACCGCAGAGTGAAGGAAAAGCAGCCAACAAGTGCTCAGCATATATGGGAACTCATTCAAGACATTTGGAAAAGCATTCCAGGTGAAGCTGGTTGAGAGAATGCCAAGCGTGTACAAAGCTGTCATCAAGGCAAAGGGTGGCTACTTTGAAGAATCTAAAATATAAAATATATTTTGATTTGTTTAACACTTTTTTGGTTACTACATGATTCCATATGTGTTATTTCATAGTTTTGATCTCTTCATTATTATTCTATGTGTCCAAAGTTTTGATTGGTACTGTATATGTGTATGAAACAATATATTTTTCAGCACACAATAAACAAAACCAACTGAATTACAAACACCATGCTCTACCAACTGAGCTACAAACATCATGCTCTACCAACTGAGCTACAAACACCATGCTCTACCAACTGAGTTACAAACACCATGCTCTACCAACTGAGCTACAAACACCATGCTCTACCAACTGAGTTACAAACACCATGCTCTACCAACTGAACTACAAGCACCATGCTCTACCAACTGAGCTACAAGCACCATGCTCTACCAACTGAGCTACAATCACCATGCTCTACCAACTGAGCTACAAACACCATGATCTACCAACTGAGCTACAAACCCCATGATCTACCAACTGAGCTACAAGCACCATGCTCTACCAACTGAGCTACAATCACCATGCTCTACCAACTGAGCTACAAACACCATGATCTACCAACTGAGCTACAAACACCATGCTCTACCAACTGAACTACAAGCACCATGCTCTACCAACTGAGCTACAAACCCCATGCTCTACCAACTGAGTTACAAACCCCATGCTCTACCAACTGAGCTACAAACACCATGCTCTACCAACTGAGCTACAAACACCATGCTCTACCAACTGAGCTACAAACACCATGCTCTACCATCTGAGCTACAGAAGACCACCAAGACACACAGAAAAACACACACAAGAGAGGAGAGACAGGAGAGGGGAGGAGAGACAGGAGTGGAGCGACAGGAGAGGAGCGACAGGAGAGGCGAGACAGGAGAGGAGAGGAGCAACAGGAGAGGAGAGGAGCGACAGGAGAGGAGAGGAGCGACAGGAGAGGAGAGGCGAGACAGGAGAGGAGGGGAGCGACAGGGGAGGAAAGAGCGGAGAGGAGAGGCAGGAGAGGAGAGACAAGAGAGGAAAGACAGCAGAGGAGAGATTCTCTCCTGTCTCTCCTCTCCTGTCTCTCCTCTCCTGTCTCTCCTGACCCTCCTCGCCTGTCTCTCCTCTCCTGTCTCTCCTCTCCTGTCTCTCTACTCCTGTCTCTCCACTCCTGTCTCTCCTCTCCTATCTCTCCCCTCCTGTCTCTCCTCTCATGTCTCTCCTCTCCCGTCTCTCCTCTCTTGCCCCTTGTCTCTCCTCTCCCGTCTCTCCTCTCCTGCCCCTTGTCTCTCCTCTCCCGTCTCTCCTCTCCTGCCCCTTGTCTCTCCTCTCCTGCCTCTCCTCTCTGGTCTTTCCTCTCCCGTCTCTCCTCTCATCTCTCCTTTCCTGCCACTCGTTTCTCCTGCCCCGTCCCTCTCCATCATGTGGTGAAAGACACGCCACTGCACCTCTCTTTGCTCTACTCAGTGACCAGAGGTTAGTACTGAATTCAGGGGCTTTACTGTGAGCTTGGTACAGGTTTATTTGCTGAGCTGACAGGGATGGAACCAGACTTCATGTTCTTTACTTTATATTATTGCCTTCTTTTCCCCTCTACTACCTTCTTAACTTACGTAATACATATCTACCTAATTGTCCTCATCCTTTCTGCTGAGCTCATATGTAAACTCCATCTCTACCTGCACAGGCATACTCAGCCCAGAAGGAGAAATAGGATGTGTGGTGGATGGGATTGGCAGTGTGTGAAGTGATCTCATCTGCGTCAGTGATCAACACTGTTTGTTTCACAGATCTACGATGAATCATCCCCTCTGTTCCCTCCTGAACCATGCAATCAGACACACACACACACACACACACACACACACACACACACACACACACACACACACACACACACACACACACACACACACACACACACACACACACACACACACACACACACACACACACACACACAGCACCTCTGTTCCCTACTAAAACCATGCAATCAGACACACACACACACACACACACACAGCCCCTCTGTTCCCTACTGAACCATGCAATCAGACACACACACACACACACACACACACACACACACACACACACACACACACACACACACACAGCCCCTCTGTTCCCTCCTGAACCATGCAATCAGACACACACACACACACACACAAATACACACACACACACAGCCCTTCTGTTCCCTCCTGGACCATGCAATCACACACACACACACACACACACACACACACACACACACACACACACACACACACACACAGCAATACACAGGAATTGCATTTCCCCTGCAGAGACATGGGGATGTGTGTAGGTGGGCTGGAGAGAAGAGAGAGAAGAAAGAGATTGAGAGGAGGGAGAATAATATCTCTGTTAAATCAGTTCCATTACGTGTGTATGTGTGTGTGTGTGTGTGTGTGTGTGTGTGTGTGTGTGTGTGTGTGTGTGTGTGTGTGTGTGTCTGTGTCTGTGTCTGTGTCTGTGTCTGTGTGTGTGTGTGTGTCTGCTCACCAAAGTTATTATAGTTTTGTGTTTTTAGATTTGTTTATTTCTATTAGTTTTAAGATTTCTATTTGAAATTAAGTTTAGTTTGTTAGTTTACAGACCTGATTTACTAGATTTATTTTCTTTTAGTTTCATATAAACATTATATTTAGCTTCTATATGATTTAGTTTCACTTGTCTCTCCTCTCCCGTCTCTCCTCTCCTGCCCCTTGTCTCTCCTCTCCCGTCTCTCCTCTCCTGCCCCTTGTCTCTCCTCTCCTGCCTCTCCTCTCTGGTCTTTCCTCTCCCGTCTCTCCTCTCATCTCTCCTTTCCTGCCACTCGTTTCTCCTGCCCCGTCCCTCTCCATCATGTGGTGAAAGACACGCCACTGCACCTCTCTTTGCTCTACTCAGTGACCAGAGGTTAGTACTGAATTCAGGGCTTTACTGTGAGCTTGGTACAGGTTTATTTGCTGAGCTGACAGGGATGGAACCAGACTTCATGTTCTTTACTTTATATTATTGCCTTCTTTTCCCCTCTACTACCTTCTTAACTTACGTAATACATATCTACCTAATTGTCCTCATCCTTTCTGCTGAGCTCATATGTAAACTCCATCTCTACCTGCACAGGCATACTCAGCCCAGAAGGAGAAATAGGATGTGTGGTGGATGGGATTGGCAGTGTGTGAAGTGATCTCATCTGCGTCAGTGATCAACACTGTTTGTTTCACAGATCTACGATGAATCATCCCTCTGTTCCCTCCTGAACCATGCAATCAGACACACACACACACACACACACACACACACACACACACACACACACACACACACACACACACACACACACACACACACACACACACACACAGCACCTCTGTTCCCTACTAAAACCATGCAATCAGACACACACACACACACACACACACAGCCCCTCTGTTCCCTACTGAACCATGCAATCAGACACACACACACACACACACACACACACACACACACACACACACACACACACACACACAGCCCCTCTGTTCCCTCCTGAACCATGCAATCAGACACACACACACACAAATACACACACACACACAGCCCTTCTGTTCCCTCCTGGACCATGCAATCACACACACACACACACACACACACACACACACACACACACACACACACACACACACACACACACACACATACACAGCAATACACAGGAATTGACAATACACAGAAATTGAGACATGGGGATGTGTGTAGGTGGGCTGGAGAGAAGAGAGAGAAGAAAGAGATTGAGAGGAGGGAGAATAATATCTCTGTTAAATCAGTTCCATTACGTGTGTGTGTGTGTGTGTGTGTGTGTGTGTGTGTGTGTGTGTGTGTGTCTGTGTCTGTGTCTGTGTGTGTGTGTGTGTCTGCTCACCAAAGTTATTATAGTTTTGTGTTTTTAGATTTGTTTATTTCTATTAGTTTTAAGATTTCTATTTGAAATTAAGTTTAGTTTGTTAGTTTACAGACCTGATTTACTAGATTTATTTTCTTTTAGTTTCATATAAACATTATATTTAGCTTCTATATGATTTAGTTTCAGTTGTAGTATTAGTGTTAGGGGACAGAAAGTTATATGAGTGGAAGGTGCCATGTACAGACGTGGCCAAAAGTTTTGAGAATGACACAAATATTAATTTCCACAAAGTTTGCTGCTTCAGTGTCTTTAGATATTTTTGTCAGATGTTACTATGGAATACTGAAGTATAATTACAAGCATTTTATAAGTGTCAAAGGCTTTTATTGACAATTACATGAAGTTGATGCAAAGAGTCAATATTTTGACCCTTCTTTTTCAAGACCTCTGCAATCCGCCCTGCCATGCTGTTAATTAACTTCTGGGCCACATCCTGACTGATGGCAGCCCATTCTTGCATAATCAATGCTTGGAGTTTGTCAGAATTTGTGGGTTTTTGTTTGTCCACCCGCCTCTTGAGGATTGACCACAAGTTCTCAATAGAATTAAGGTCTGGGGAGTTTCCTGGCCATGGACCCAAAATATCAATGTTTTGTTCCCCGAGCCACTTAGTTATCACTTTTGCCTTATGGCAAGGTGCTCCATCATGCTGGAAAAGGCATTGTTCGTCACCAAACTGTTCCTGGATGGTTGGGAGAAGATGCTCTCGGAGGATGTGTTGGTACCATTCTTTATTCATGGCTGTGTTCTTAGGCAAAATTGTGAGTGAGCCCACTCCCTTGGCTGAGAAGCAACCCCACACATGAATGGTCTCAGGATGCTTTACTGTTGGCATGACACAGGACTGATGGTAGCGCTCACCTTGTCTTCTCCGGACAAGCTGTTTTCCGGATACCCCAAACAATCGGAAAGGGGATTCATCAGAGAAAATGACTTTACCCCATTCCCCAGCAGTCCAATCCCTGTAACTTTTGCAGAATATCAGTCTGTCCCTGATGTTTTTCCTGGAGAGAAGTGGCTTTTTTGCTGCCCTACTTGACACCAGGCCATCCTCCAAAAGTCTTCGCCTCACTGTGCGTGCAGATGCACTCACACCTGCCTGCTGTCATTGCTGAGCAAGCTCTGTACTGGTGGTGCACCGATCCTGCAGCTGAATTAACTTTAGGAGACGGTCCTGGAGCTTGCTGGTCTTTCTTGGGCGCCCTGAAGCCTTCTTCACAACAATTGAACCGCTCTCCTTGAAGTTCTTGATGATCCGACAAAGGGTTGATTTAGGTGCAATCTTACTGGCAGCAATATTCTTGCCTGTGAAGCCCTTTTTGTGCAAAGCAATGATGACGGCACGTGTTTCCTTGCAGGTAGCCATGGTTGACAGAGGAGAACAATGATTCCAAGCACCACCCTCCTTTTGAAGCTTCCAGTCTGTTATTCGAACTCAATCAGCATGACAGAGTGATCTCCAGCCTTGTCCTCGTCAACACTCACACCTGTGTTAACGAGAGAATCACTGACATGATGTCAGCTGGTCCTTTTGTGGCAGGGCTGAAATGCAGTGGAAATGTTTTGGGGGGATTCAGTTCATTTGCATGGCAAAGAGGGACTTTGCAATTAATTGCAATTCATCTGATTACTCTTCATGACATTCTGGAGTATATGCAAATTGCCATCATACAAACTGAGGCAGCAGACATTGTGAAAATAGTTTTTGTGTTTTTGGGGATGTCACATCTTGCCACTGTGGGGCAGTAATGCATAAGGTGATGGGTCAGGTCATAGGTCATAGGTTACAGTAGGTTATGTTTTTTTATTTTTTATTTTTTATTTTTTTTATTGAACCTTTATTTAACTAGGCAAGTCAGTTAAGAACAAATTCTTATATACAATGATGGCCCACACCGGCAAAACTTGGGCGATGCTGGGCCAAATGCGTGACGCCCTTTGGGACTCCCAATCAAGGCCAGATGTAATACATTCTGGATTTGAAATAAACATTAACTGAACATGATGCATTTTTTTAAATTTTGTTTTGGAGTAAAAGACAAAAGTGTCAGTATAACTGTTGGCTTCTAATCCAATATAAATTGTATTCACTGGGAGAGAATGAAAACATGAACGATCAACTACAGTGGCTGCGTAGTGCAGTATCTGTTTATTCCCATTCTACCTCTGCTCTACAGCCCCCCAGGACCTAACTGGCAGCGCTGAGCCCAGCTGGAGTGCCTGACCCTGGGGCATGGCTGGGGAGGCACCCTCCTCTCTCCCCTACACCTCCCAGGAGCCCTGGACTACTCTGGCGTGAAGAGGACTGGCAAGCTTTTAACAACAGCCCTGTGCTGTGCCAAGCAGCTAGAGCTGGAAGAGTCACTTAGCAACCAACCCCCCTTTCCTGGGAGGAGAGAAAGAGGAGGGAGGGAGAGGGGAATGTGGGAGAGAGAGAGAGGACTTGGGGGTGGGGGGGTGAAGGAGAGATGAGGGTAAGAGTAAGAGAGAAAGAGAGAGAGAGGGAGAGAGGGGAAGGGAGAGAGAGAGAGAGAGAGAGGGAGAGAGGGAAGGAGAGAGAGAGAGAGAGAGAGAGAGAGAGAGAGAGAGAGAGAGAGAGAGAGAGAGAGAGAGAGAGAGAGAGAGAGAGAAAAGAGAGAAAATAGAGAAAAGAGAGAAAAGAGAGAGGGGAAGGAGAGAGAGAGAGAGAGAGAGAGAGAGAGAGAGAGAGAGAGAGAGGGAGAGAGAGAGAGAGATAGAGAGAGAGAGAAAAGAGAGAGGGGGAAGGGAGAGAGAGAGAGGGCAAGGAGTCAGTGAGAGCGACAGAGAATAAAAGAGGGAACAAAGGTGAGTGAGCGAGTACACCAGGTTCTGGATAGAACCAAAAAGGGTTCAATACTTGCTTCATATTATGGCACCCTTTAAGGTTCTATATAGAACCGAAATTGGTTCCATACACTGAGTGTACAAAACATTAGGAACACCTTGATTTGCAAACCTGTTTTGTCTCCTCCCCTTCATCTCCTCCCCTTCATCTGATTGGTGGATTTAACAAGCGACATCAATAAGGAATCATAGCTTTCACTTGGATTCACCTGGTCAGTCTATGTCATGGAAAGAGAAGGTGTTCCTAATGTTTTGTACACTCAGTAGAGAACCTTATATGGAACCCATTGATTCTATATGGAACCAATTCTGATTCAGTGAGTAAGAACCCCTGGGGTTCTGATCAACGAAAAATACAAAATAGTTCCGTATAGAACCTTTAGGGGTGCCATATACTTACAGCCCCTTTGAAAAATATTCAGACCCCTTGATTTTTTTCACATTTTGTTACATTACAGCCTTATTCTAAATTTGATTAAATTGTTTTTTCCCCCTCATTAATCTACACACAATACCCCATAATGACAAACACAAAAACTGTTGTTTTTTTTATTTTAGTAAATGTATAAAAAGGAAAACAACTGAAATATTACATTTACATAAGTATTCAGACCCTTTACTCAGTACTTTGTTGAAGCACCTTTGGCAGTGATTACAGCCTTGAGTTTTCTTGGGTATGACGCTACAAGCTTGGCACACCTGTATTTGGGGAGTTTATCCCATTCTCTGCAGATCCTCTCAAGCTCTGTCAGGTTGGATGGGGTGTGCCGCTGCACAGCTATTTTCAGGTCTCTCCAGAGATGTTCAATGTGGTTCAAGTCTGGGCTCTGGCTGGGCCACTCTAGGACATTCAGAGACTTGTCCTGAAGCCGCTCCTGCGTTGTCTTGGCTGTGTAGGGTTGTTGTACTGTTGGAAGGTGAGGGAAACTGCACACTGCTCTTGATAGTATCACTGGTCTTTAAAAAGCGTACGTATCGGCCTCACGGCCTTCCTCCGAGCTTTTGTGAGTTAAAAAAAAATGTGCACCCTTATGTAGACCTAGCCCCACCCACATCCGTTCCACGCATCAAAAGGGGTTGGAGGCGAAGGGAAAACAAATAAGTGCTACCAAATATAACAATATACATTTCATAATTATTACAATAAAGGATTTAAAGACGCATTAAACACGTCTGTAAAACCACAATGAGGACATCGACCTACCGAGCAAGTTTTCATAAATCATTGGGTACAGTGTAAGAAAAAACGTCAGATTAATCAGAAATAGGGGCATAGTTCATGTTCAAAATCACAACATAACATACATAGGCATCATAAGACCTTTAGGAAACAACGTCTGGAGGGTGAAAATCCCAAAACGTTCTCTTTTACTCAGAGTGTTATTAATATCACCTCCCCTGTCTGATATCTTAACTTTCTCTATGCCACTAAATCTAAAGGTAGAAATGTCATGTTTTAGGTCATTAAAATGTACTGCGACTGGATAATCCCTGTCGTTTCTCCTGATTGAACTTTTATGTTACTGATTGTCTGTTTGAGAGAGCGAGAGGTTTACCTACATAGCACAGCCCACATGGACATTTAATCATGTAGATAACATGGGTGGTGAAGCACGTAATCATGTCATTGATTTGGAACCGTTTTCCTGTATGTGGGTGGCAGAAATATTCCCACTTCATCATATTGTTGCACTGTGCGCATCCTCTGCATTTACAGCAGTATGTGATTTCCCTTTTTCCCTCATCTTGCCCAACTGTTACCCTGCACCTGCAAAAAGATTGCTCAGATGTGCGAGTGCCTTTTGAATTTTGAATTACTGTTGGAAGGTGAACCTTCGCCCCAGTCTGAGGTCCTGAGCGCTCTGGAGTAGGTTTTCATCAAGGATCTCTCTGTACTTTGCTCCGTTCATCTTTCCCTCGATCCTGACTAGTCTCAACAGTCCCTGCCACTGAAAAACATCCCCACAGCATGATGCTGCCACCACCATGCTTCACCATAGGGATGGTGCCAGGTTTCATCCAGATGTGACGCTTGGCATTCAGGCCAAAGAGTTCAATCTTGGTTTCATCAGACCAGAGAATCTTGTTTCTCATGGTCTGAAAGTCATTTAGGTGCATTTTGGCAAACTCCAAGCAGGCTGTCATGTCCCTTTTACTGAGGAGTGGCCTCCGTCTGGCCACTCTACCATAAAGGCCTGATTGGTGGAGTGCTGCAGAGATGGCTATCCTTCTGAAAGGTTCTCCTATCTCCACAGAGGAACTCTGGAGCTCTGTCAGAGTGACCATCGGGTTCTTGGTCACTTCCCAGACCAAGGCCCTTCTCCCCCGATTGCTCAGTTTAGCCAGTCGGCCTGCTCTAGGAAGATTCTTGGAGCTCTACGAACAATTCCTTCAACCTCATGGCTTGGTTTTGGCTCTGACATGCACTGTCAATTGTGAAACCTTATATAGACAGGTGAGTGCCTTTCCAAATTACAATCAATTGAATTTGCCACAGGTAGACACCAATCAAGTTGTAGAAACATCTCAAGGAAGATCAATGGAAACAGGATTTAACTGAGCACCGTTTTGAGTTTCATAGCAAAGGGTCTGAATACTTATGTAAATAAGGTATGGAATAGGATTGTGCCACTGCTAACAAAATGAGATCAACATGTGTGATCTAGACTAGTGAAAATAAAAACCATTGTTAAATGATTCATCATATTCACCCTAATGCTATAATTTACTACCATGTAATATTGATTCATATAAACTATGGTTAATGCTATGACACCCCTACTCATACAGATATTGAGTTAAACATACAACAGGTAGGGCTACTCTCATAAATATCATACAAATCCCTAATTCAAACCTGGGACACAACAGCCCATATTACTAAACTAGAGAGGTAGAGCAAGAGAGAGAGAGAGAGAGAGGTAGAGGGAGAGAGAAAGAGAGAGAGAGAGAGAGGTAGGTAGAGAGAGAGTGAGAGAGAGGTAGAGGGAGGGAGAGAGAGGGATAGAGTGAATGAGAGGGAGGGAGAGAGAGGGATAGAGTGAATGAGAAGGAGAGAGAGAGGTAGAGGGAGGGAGAGAGAGATGGTAGAGGGAGGGAGAGAGAGAGGGACAGAGTGAATGAGGAGACAGAGAGAGGTAGAGGGAGAGAGGTAGGTAGAGAGAGAGTGAGAGAGAGGTAGAGGGAGGGAGAGAGAGACAGACAAGGTGAATGAGAATGAGAGAGAGAGGTAGAGGGAGGGAGAGAGAGACAGACAAGGTGAATGAGAATGAGAGAGAGAGGTAGAGGGAGGGAGAGAGAGACAGACAGACAGACAGACAGACAGAGTGAATGAGAATGAGAGAGAGAGAGGGATAGAGGGAGGGAGAGAGAGAGGGACAGAGTGAATGAGGAGACAGAGAGAGGTAGAGGGAGAGCGAGAAAGACAGTGAGGGAGAGGGAGGGAGATAGAGCCGTGTCATGTCGTGCAGTGCTGGCACATTGATGTCACCCTCATGCTAATATCGCATGTCTGACTCACTGTAGAACAGAGCTGATAATCCATAGATAGCTGCAAGGCCCGTGTGGGAGAGAAGAACAGTGAGAATGTAACTGAGGAGATACCCACAGACCTTATTAAACTATGTTTGGAATATTTGGAGCACTCTCAAAGCACTTTTTAGACAAGATAGTAACTGAATAACAATATCAAATAAAATAGTATTTGTCCAATGTGCCGAATACAACAGGTGTAGACCTTATCGTGAAATTATTACTTACAATCCCTTATCTGACAATGCAGTTCAGGAAATAGAGTTAAGAAAATATTTACTAAAATAAACTAAAGTAATTTTTTCAAATAAAAAGTAACACAATAAATGAACAGTGAGTAGCAGCAGTGTAAAAACGAAGTGGGGGGTTGGGGGTGTCAATGTAAATAGTCTGGGTGGCCATTTGATTATTGGCTCCCGAGTGGCGCAGCAGTCTAAGGTACTGCATCTCAGTGCAAGAGGTGTCATTACAGTCCCTGGTTTGATTCCAGGCAGCATCACATCCGGCTGTGATTGGGAGTCACATAGGGTGGTGCACAATTGTCCCAGTGTTGCCGGGGTAGGCCATCATTGTAAATAAGAATTTGTTCTTAACTGACTTCCCTAGTTAAATAAATGCTGAATGTAAAAAAGTATTGTTCAGTAGTCTTATGGCTTGGGGGTATAAGCTGTTAAGGAGCCTTTTGGACCTAGACTTGGCGCTCTGTTACCGCTTGCCATGCGGTAGCAGAGAGAACATTTTATGTCTTGGGTGACTGGAGTCTTTGAACATTTTTGGGCCTTCCTCTGACACCACCTGGTATATAGGTCCTGGATGGCAGGAAGCTTGGCCCCAATGGTGTACTGGGCAGTACGCACTACCCTCTGTAGCTCCTTACGGTCTGATGCCGAGCAGTTGCTGTACCAGGCGGTGTTGCAACTGGTCAGGATGCTCTCGATGGTGCAGCTGGAGAACTTTTTGAGGATCTGGGGACCCATGACAAATCTTTTCAGTCTCCTGAGGGGGAAAAGGCATTGTCATGCCCTCTTCACGACCTTCTTGATGTGTTTGGACCATAATAGTTGGTGATGTTGGTGATGTGGACACCAAGGAACTTGAAGCTCTCAACCCGCTCCACTACAGCCCCGTCGATGTGAAAAGGGGGAATGTTCGCCCCTCCTTTTCCTATAGTTCACGATCATCTTCTCGTCTTGTTGACGTTGAGGGAGAGCTTGTTGTCCTGGCACCACACTGCCAGGTCTCTGACCTTCTCCCTATAGGCTGTCTCGTCGTTGTTGGTGATCAGGCCTACCACCGTTGTGTGGTCAGCAAACTTAATGATGGTGTTGGAGTCGTGCTTTGCCACGCAGTCGTGGGTGAACAGGGAGTACAGGAGGGGACCAAGCATGCACCCCTGAGGGGCCCCCGTGTTGAGGATCAGCGTGGCAGATGTGTTGTTGCCTACACTTACCACCTGGGGGCGGCCGGTCAGGAAGTCCAGGATCCAGTTGCAGAGGGAGTTGTTTAGTCCCAGGGTCCTTAGCTTAGTGATGAGCTTTGTGGGCACTATGGTGTTAAACACTGAGCTGTAGTCAATGAATAGCATTCTCACATGGGTGTTCCCTTTGTCCAGGTGGGAAAGAGCAGTGTGTAGTGCTATTGAGATTGCGTCATCTGTGGATCTGTTGGGGCGGTATGCGAATTGGAGTGGGTCTAGGGTTTCCGGTATGATGGTATTGATGTGAGCTATGACCAGCCTTTCAAAGCACTTCATGGCTACCGACGTGAGTGCTACGGGGCGATAGTCATTTAGGCAGGTTACCTTCGCTTTCTTGGGCACAGGGAGCATGGTGGTCTGCTTGAAACATGTAGGTATTACAGGCTCGGTCAGGGAGGTTGAAAATGTCAGTAAAGACACATGCCAGTTGATCTGCGCATGCTCTGAGTACATGTCCTGGTAGTCTTTCTGGCCCCCGCAGCCTTGTGAATGTTGACCTGCTTAAAGATCAGATACAACACAATGCTCAATGCTCAAATAAATCATTCAGTATTTTCATCAAGGTAAAATAGCTTGAGAAGAAGTCTGACGTTTATATCAAATGCTAAAGAATATATCCAGGTTTCTTCCCTCAAAGTTACTACAAGTTTCATTTCGTTGATCTACGAGCGTGCGTATGGGTGGAGTGGATTTCTATAGATCAGATAACGGAACCAAGCGACAACTGCCCCAACGGCTGTAAAAGGAATGATATGGTAGTACAAATGTACTGTGTACTGTGTCTGTACTGCTGGTCGTAGTGCTGGTCATACTGTGTCTGTACTGCTGGTTGTACTGTGTCTGTTCTGCTGGTTGTAGTGCTGGTCGTACTGTGTCTGTACTGCTGGTCATAGTGCTGGTCGTACGGTGTCTGTACTGCTGGTCATATTGCTGGTTGTACTGTGTCTGTACTGCTGGTCGTACTGCTGGTTGTACTGCTGGTTGTACTGCTGGTTGTGTTGCTGGTCGTACTGCTGGTCGTACTGCTGATTGTACTGCTGGTCGTACTGCTGGTCGTGTTGCTGGTTGTACTGTGTCTGTACTGCTGTTCGTCCTGCTGGTTGTACTGCTGGTCGTACTGCTGGTTGTGTTGCTGGTCGTACTGCTGGTCGTACTGCTGATTGTATTGCTGGTCGTACTGCTGGTTGTACTGTGTCTGTTCTGCTGGCCGTACTGCTGGTCTTATTGCTGGTCATACTGTGCCTGTACTGCTGGTCGTACTATGTCTGTACTGCTGGTTGTACTGTGTCTGTACTGCTGGTCGTACTGCTGGTCGTGCTGTGTCTGTACTGCTGGTCGTACTGCTGGTCGTAAGGTGTCTGTACTGCTGGTCGCACTGTGTCTGTACTGCTGGTCGTACTGTGTCTGTACTGCTGGTCATAGTGCTGGTTGTAATGTGTCTGTACTGCAGGTCGTACTGTGTCTGTACTGCTGGTCGTACTGTATCTGTACTGCTGGTCGTACTGTATCTGTACTGCTGGTCGTACTGTGTCTGTACTGCTGGTCGTACTGTGTCTGTACTGCTGGTCACACTGTATCTGTACTGCTGGTCGTAGTGCTGGTTGTACTGTGTCTGTACTGCTGGCCACACTGTGTCTGTACTGCAGGTCGTACTGTGTCTGTACTGCTGGTCACACTGTGTCTCTACTGCTGGTCGTACTGTGTCTGTACTGCTGGTCACACTGTGTCTTCACTGCTGGTCGTACTGCTGGTTGTACTGCTGGTCGTACTGCTGGTCGTACTGCTGGTCGTACTGCTGGTTGTACTGCTGGTCGTACATCGATGTGGCCTTGAGGGGGAGTGACCTATTTGTCACAATATGAGATGAGGAAGGGATGGAGAGATGGAGAGAGAGAGAGAGAGAGGTATAGAGAGGGTTAGAGAGAAAGGAAGAGAGAGCGACTAAGTGTGTTCGATCGAGAGAGAGAGGGGTGGAGAGAGAGAGAGAGAGAGAAGGGGAGAGAGGTAGATAGAGAGGAAGAGCAAGAGAGACTAAGCACGTTCGCACAAACATGAGCACACGCACACACACACAGTCTGAGGTGAAAGCAACGTCCTAGTTTCATTATCCAGCTACAAGCAGGAAGGCAGGAACCCGAGCAGCATCACAACACCACAGACAGACAGCCCTGGAACAGATGAGGTGCCACAGTGTTTGAAAGCTTGTCGCTGGATGATTCTTCTTTGGAGAATAGAATAAAATAGAATACCGTAGAATATAACTTAATTGTCCATCTGAGGATGCAAATTTGCCACATCATTAACAGTAATTTGTACAAGATTATTACGTACACAAGGAAGATAATATTGGGTGTAATTAAAAAGAGATGACAGCTCAGATGGTGACATATGAGACATCAATGTCTGTCGCTGAAAAGCCTGCCTGTGCTTTCTCTGAAAGGTCTGAAACCAGATTCTCATACAAATTCACTGACTGTCCTGATCTTCATGACAACACAATGCTGTCTTACAACTCTATTCCTCTCCCTCTCCTCTTCCCCATCTTCCTCCCCTCTCCTTCTCTTCCTCCTTCCCCTCCGACTCCTCTTCTCTCCTCCTTCTCTCCCCCTTACTCCTCCTCCTCCTCCTCCTCCTCCTCCTCCTCCTCCTCCTCTTCCCCCTCTTCTTCCTCCTCCTCTCCTCCTCCTCCTCCTCCTCCTCCCCCTCTCCTCCTCCTCCTCCCCCTCCTCCTCCCCCTCTCCTCTTCCCCCTCCTCCTCCCCTCCCCTCTCCTCTTCCCACTCCTCCTCCTCTCCTCTTCCCCCTCCTCCTCCCATCTCCGCCCCCTCTTCTTCCTCCTCTTCCTCCCCCTCTCCTCTTAACACTCTTCCTCCCTCTCCTCCTCCTCTTGCCCCTCTCCTCTTCCTCCTCTTCTTCCTCCCCTCTCTTCTTCCCTCCTCCTCCCTCTCTTCTTCTCTTCCTCCTCCTCCTCCCTCTCCTCTTCCCCTCCTCCTCCCCTTTCCTCTTCCCACTCCTCCCCTATTCTCTTCCCCCTCCTCCTCCCTTCTCCTCCTCCACCTCCTCCCCTTCTCCTCTTCTCCTCTTCCCCCTCCTCCTCCCCTCTCCTTCTTCTCCTTCTTCCCAGCGCCAGAACAAATTAGTTGGACAGGCATTTCAAATCAAATCAAAGTTTATTGGTGGCGTACACATATTTGCAGATGTTTTCACAGGTGCAATGAAATGCTTGTGTTTCTAGCTCCAACAGTGCAGTAATACCTAGCAATGCAAAACAATACACATATAATTGAAAAAGTTAATAGGATTAAATTAAGAAATCGAAATGTCAGAGCCATTACAATGAGCACATCCTCCTATAGCTCCTACCACCGGTGTGTATAGACAGTATGGACAGTAGTTATATAGGATGGTGTGTATAGACAGTATGGACAGTAGTTATATAGGATGGTGTGTATAGACAGTATGGACAGTAGTTATATAGGATGGTGTGTATAGACAGTATGGACAGTAGTTATATATGATGGTGTGCATAGACTGTATGGACAGTAGTTATATAGGATGGTGTGTATAGACAGTACGGACAGTAGTTATATATAGGATGGTGTGTATAGACAGTATGGACAGTATATGAATAGAAAAGGTGTGTACAGCAGTAGTTATATAGGATGGTGTATATAGACAGTATGGAAAGTAGTTATATAGGATGGTGTGTATAGACAGTATGGACAGTAGTTATATAGGATGGTGTGTATAGACAGTATGGACAGTATATGAATAGAAAAGGAGTGTACAGCAGTAGTTATATAGGATGAGCCATGACTAGAATACAGTATATACTGTACATATGAAGTGGGTGAAACAGTATATAAACATTATTAAAGAGACCAGTGTACAATGACTCTTGGGCAGCAGTCTCTAAGGTGCAGCGTAGAGGCCAGTTAGTGGTGACTGTTTTAACAGTCTGATGGCCGGTCCCAACTTTTATGCACCTGTACTGTCTCTGCCTTCTAGATGGTGAACGGGCCGTGGCTCAGATCTTCTTGGACTTCCTGTTTTAATTTTTATTTAACCCTTATTTAACTAGGCAAGTGAGTTAAGAACAAATTCTTATTTACAATGGCGGCCTACCCCGGCAGAATAATAGTAGAGAGAATGATTTATTTCAGCTTTTATATATTTCATCACATTCCCAGTGGGTCAGAAGTTTACATACACTCAATTAGTATTTAGTAGCATTGCCTTTAAATTATTTAACTTGGGTCAAAAGTTTTGGGTAGCCTTCCACAAGCTTCCCACAATAAGTTGGGTGAATTTTGGCCCATTCCTCCTGACAGAGCTGGTATAACTGAGTCAGGTTTGTAGGCCTCCTTGCTCGCAAACGCTTTTTCAGTTCTGCCCACAAATTTTCTATAGGATTGAGGTCAGGGCTTTGTGATGGCCACTCCAATACCTTGACTTTGTTGTCCTTAACTACTTACGGAGTGGTGGGGTGCTAGTGTTGCATAGTCATCAAAAGCTCTGCTTCTTGGCAATATCACAGCGTTGTCAGATTTCCAAAAGGCTTTACGGCGAAAGCACAACATTTGATTGTTTGAGGGTAGCACCTCCAATATTTTCCATAAGCATAAATTCATAAACCATCGCGGTTCACACTAAACACATTTCACAGCAAAAACAAATCCCTTATCTTTTGAAGAACTTCTGCTGAGGGCTTCCCAAGTGTCCAATGAAGACATCCAATGGTTCTTTTGTTAGAAAAAGTTATTTATTATATCCATAAATCTCAGTTTGGTTGGCGCGTTATGTTCAGAAAATCCAACGTCGAATCGCCCATTGAAACGTGAAGAGAACGCGTTCAAATCTACCTATAAACTTTTCCTAAACAAATCAAATACCAGTTAAAATGCATCCTTCGCTATCCTTTTATGAATATTAGCAATAATATTTCACTCGGATGGTCACCTATACCTTATATAAGTAAAGTGGGGGGCGCGCAGCCAGACTCGCGCCCGAGAAAACTTGTTGACATCTGAGCTACCTTGACCATTTCCTGTACCTATTCGTTCTGTTTACTCCAATCTCTCTGAGTCTTTGTATATAGACTGTTGACATCTAGTGGAAGCCATATGTACTGCAGTCTCAGTCCTGGTTACAAATGGATTCAATGGGGAGTGTGTCAAACAGAGCAATAGGTCACCAGAAACTGATTTCCGGATAGATTTTTCTCGGGTGTTCGCCTGCTAAATGAGTTCTGTTATACTCACAGACATTATGTTAACACTTTTAGAAACCTCAGAGTGTGTCCTATCCAATAGTACTAATTATGTGCATATCCTATTTTGTGAGCCTGAGTGGCAGGCATTTAGTTTTGGGCACGCTAGACTCTCCTAAACCGTCACCTCACCTGCCGCTCCCTAAGAAGTTAAGCCATTTTTCCACAACGTTGGAAGTATGCTTGGGGACATTGTCCATTTGGAAGACCCATTTGCGACCAAGCTTTAACTTCCTGACTGATGTCTTGAGATGTTGCTTCAATACATCTTCATAATTTTCCTTCCTCATGATGCCATCTATTTTGTGAAGTGCACCAGTCCCTCCTGCAGCAAAGCACCCCCACAACATGATGCTGCCAACCCCGTGCTTCACAGTTGGGATGGTGTTCTTCAGCTTGCAAGCCTCCCCCTTTTTCCTCCAAACATAACGATGGTCATTTGTCTCATCAGACCAGAGTACATTTCTCCAAAAAGTATGACTTTTGTCCCCATGTGCAGTTGCAAACCGTAGTCTGGCTTTTTTATGGCGGTTTTGGAGCAGTGGCTTCTTCCTTGCTGAGCAGCCTTTCAGGTTATGTCGATATAGGACTCGTTTTACTGTGGATATAGAAACGTTTGTACCTGTTTCCTCTAGCATCTTCACAAGGCCCTTTGCTGTTGTTCTGGGATTGATCGCACTTTTCACACCAAAGTACGCTCATTTCTAGGAGACAGAACGCGTCCCCTTTCTAAGTGGTATGGCGGCTGCGTGGTCCCATGGTGTTTATACTTGCATACTATTGTTTGTACAGATGAACATGGTACCTTCAGGTGTTTGGAAATTGCTCCCAAGGATGAACCAGACTTGTGGAAGTCTACAGTATAGGTCTTGGCTGATTTCTTTTGATTTCCCCATGATGTCAAACAAAAAGGCACTGAGTTTGAAGGTAGACCTTGAAATACATCCACAGGTACACTTCCAATTGACTCAAATGATGTCAATTAGCCTATCAGAAGCTTCTAAAGCCATGACATAATTTTATGGAATTTTCCAAGCTGTTTAAAGGCACAGTCAACTTACTGTATGTGAACTTCTGACCCACTGGAATTGTGATACAGTGAATTATAAGTAAAATAATATGTAAACAATTGTTGGAAAAATTACTTGTGTCATGCACAAAGTAGATGTCCTAACCGACTTGCCAAAACTATAGTTTGTTAACAAGGAATCTGTGGAGTGGTTGAAAAACAAGTTTTAATGACTCCAACGTAAGTGTATGTAAACTTCCGACTTCAACTGTATATATACACTACCATTCAAAAGTTTGGGGTAACTTTTAAATGTTCTTGTCTTTGAAAGAAAAGTACATTTTTTGTCCATTAAAATAACATCAAATTGATCAGAAAAACTGTGTAGACACTGTTAATGTTGTAAATGACTATTGTAGCTGGAAACTGCAGATTTTTATGGAATATCTACATTGGCGTTCAGAGGCCCATTATCAGCAAACATCACTCTTGTGTTCCATTGGCATGTTGTGTTAGCTAATCAAAGTTTATCATTTTAAAAGGCTAATTGATCATTAGAAAACCCTTTTTCAATTATGTTAGCACAGCTGAAAACTGTTGTAATAAAATAAGTAATAAAACTGGCCTTCTTTAGACTAGTTGAGTATCTGCAGCATCAGCATTTTGTGGGTTCGATTACAGGCTCAAAATGACTAGAAACAAAGACCTTTCTTCTGAAACTTGTCATCTCTGTTCTTGTTCTGAGAAATGAAGGCTATTCCATGCGAGAAATTGCCAAGAACCTGCAGATCTGATACAACGCTGTGCACTACTCCCTTCACAGAACAGTGCAAACTGGTTCTAACCAGAATAGAACGAGGAGTGGGAGGCCCCGGTGCACAACTGAGCAAGAGGACAAGTACATTAGAGTGTCTAGTTTGAGAAACAGACGCCTCACAAGTCCTCAACTGGCAGCTTCATTAAATGGTACCCACAAAACACCAGTCTCAATGTCAACAGTAAAGAGGCGACTCCGGGATGCTGGCCTTCTAGGCAGAGTTGCAAAGAAAAAGCCATATCTCAGACGGCCAATAAAAAGAAAAGATTAAGATGGGCAAAAGAACACAGACACTGGACAGAGGAACACAGGAGTGATGGTTACTGATAATAGGTCTCTGTACACCTATGTAGATATTTCATTAAAAATCAGCAGTTTCCAGCTACAATAGTCATTTACCACACAACACTGTATTTCTGATCAATTTGATGTTATTTTAATGGACAAAAAAAATCTAAAAGAAGGACATTTCTAAGTGACCCCAAACTTTTGAATGGTAGTGTGTATAGCTGTAGTGTGTATATATATATAGCTGTAGGTATGTGTGTATATATATACACTGCTCAAAAAAATAAAGGGAACACTTAAACAACACAATGTAACTCCAAGTCAATCACACTTCTGTGAAATCAAACTGTCCACTTAGGAAGCAACACTGATTGACAATAAATTTCACATGCTGTTGTGCAAATGGAATAGACAACAGGTGGAAATTATAGGCAATTAGCAAGACACCCCCAATAAAGGAGTGGTTCTGAAGGTGGTGACCACAGACCACTTCTCAGTTCCTATGCTTCCTGGCTGATGTTTGGTCACTTTTGAATGCTGGCGGTGCTTTCACTCTAGTGGTAGCATGAGACGGAGTCTACAACCCACACAAGTGGCTCAGGTAGTGCAGCTCATCCAGGATGGCACATCAATGCGGTCTGTGGCAAGAAGGTTTGCTGTGTCTGTCAGCGTAGTGTCCAGAGCATGGAGGCGCTACCAGGAGACAGGCCAGTACATCAGGAGACGTGGAGGAGGCCGTGGAGGGCAACAACCCAGCAGCAGGACCACTACCTCCGCCTTTGTGCAAGGAGGTGCACTGCCAGAGCCCTGCAAAATGACCTCCAGCAGGCCACAAATGTGCATGTGTCTGCTCAAACGGTCAGAAACAGACTCCATGAGGGTGGTATGAGGGCCCAACGTCCACAGGTGGGGTTGTGCTTACAGCCCAACACCGTGCAGGACGTTTGGCATTTGCCAGAGAACACCAAGATTGGCAAATTCGCCACTGGCGCCCTGTGCTCTTCACAGATAAAAGCAGGTTCACACTGAGCACGTGACAGACGTGACAGAGTCTGGATACGCCGTGGAGAACGTTCTGCTGCCTGCAACATCCTCCAGCATGACCGGTTTGGCGGTGGGTCAGTCATGGTGTGGGGTGGCATTTCTTTGGGGGACCGCACAGCCCTCCATGTGCTCGCCAGAGGTAGCCTGACTGCCATTAGGTACCGAGATGAGATCCTCAGACCCCTTGTGAGACCATATGCTGGTGCGGTTGGCCCTGGGTTTCTCCTAATGCAAGACAATGCTAGACCTCATGTGGCTGGAGTGTGTCAGCAGTTCCTGCAAGAGGAAGGCATTGATGCTAAGGACTGGCCCGCCCGTTCCCCAGACCTGAATCCAATTGAGCACATCTGGGACATCATGTCTCGCTCCATCCACCAACGCCACGTTGCACCACAGACTGTCCAGGAGTTGGCGGATGCTTTAGTCCAGGTCTGGGAGGAGATCCCTCAGGAGACCATCCGCCACCTCATCAGGAGCATGCCCAGGCGTTGTAGGGAGGTCATTCAGGCACGTGGAGGCCACACACACTACTGAGCCTCATTTTGACTTGTTTTAAGGACATTACATCAAAGTTGGATCAGGCTGTAGTGTGGTTTTCCACTTTAATTTTGAGTGTGACTCCAAATCCAGACCTCCATGGGTTGATAAATTTGATTTCCATTGATAATTTTTGTGTGATTTTGTTGTCAGCACATTCAACTATGTAAAGAAAAAAGTATTTAATAAGATTATTTCATTCATTCAGATCTACGATCTGTTATTTTAGTGTTCCCTTTATTTTTTTGAGCAGTGTATATAGCTGTAGGTATATACCAGCCGAGCTCTTAGAAAACCCAATAAAACACAAACGAAAACCTGAAAAAAAACATTGGATTCTAAGAATAGGCCTGCCACGTGTGTGTATGGTGTGTCTTTGTGTTGTCATGTTGATGGACCTACTGGGAGCAGGTAATAGATGCATACACATACACAGGTTGTTACTTTGTCCTAGACAGCGTAGGTGTGTGTGTGTGTTTCAGCTATTCTTCTTTATGCTTCTTGCGTGGGAGGCAGGCAGAATAGACCAGAATGGTGTCAGAACAGTGACACCTCTGCCCGATATAGAGCCGTCAATCAGGCCCTGTCTGCTGGCTGGCTGGGAACAACCTGTTCACACACACCTCTCTTCAACATGATCTCCTCCCCCTTGTCACCTCTCTGACTCAAACACAAACACAAGCACAATACCCTCACAGCATGTTCATGTAGGTGCACACATGTTAATATAGCCTACCGTAATGAGAGAGAATTTATAGATCCATATGATGCATCATTAAACATTGAACATCAAACGTCGACAAACGCTGTCCCAAATGGCATCATTTTCCCTATTTAGTGCACTACTTTTGACCGCAGAGTGTTTCACCTTATTAGGGAGGCATTCATTGTGTGCTTATATGTAATTAAGGGCTGTTTATAATCCTAATGTATCTGTAATTCTCTGTTTAAACATGCATGTACGCACTCATTGGGAACCTGATTAGTTTCCTCAGTGTACATTGACATTAGCTGTATTCCCCATGTCTTCTGTAATAAAGATGGCACGGATTCAGAACTTTGATCAGGACTATTCTAAATGTGATCTGCCTCCATTCTACATCAGATGGTTTTAAAAACAAAAAACAAGAGAATCAAATAGGGTCCAAGCGCAAGTTAATTGCATGAAAAAATGTATACATCATCATGACATCATGAGCCACTTAGTGCCTTTATTGTCACGGAAAAGATCAGGGGTAGCAGTCCAAACGCATACAGGCTGTTCTGAAAGTATTAAGGCTGGCTGGAACACAGAGAATGAATGCAGGACCTTGTTGCTATGAATACGGCTATCTACTTAGATCTCTGCTGTCACCTGGTGTTCATTTGGACTACTGCAAGTGAAAAACAGAGCTCGCTCTATACCTCGTTGAATAGCTGAACAGAAGAAGCCAGCAACACACACCTGACATGCAGCGCCTTCAGAAAACAAATATTAATACCCCTTGACTTTTTCCAAAATGTGATGTGTTACAGCCTGAATTTAAAATTGATTAAATTTAGATTTTGTTTGTCACTGGCCTATACACTATAGCCCATAATGTCAAAGTAGAATTATTTTTACAGATTTATAAAAAATGAAAAGCTGAAACGTCTTGAGTCAATAAGTATTCAACCCCTTTGTTATGGCAAGCCTAAATAAGTTCAGGAGTAAAAATGTGTTAACATGATCTCTGCACCCCACACATACAATTATCTGTAAAGTCCTTAAGTTGAGCTGTGAACTTCAAACACAGATTCAACCACAAAGACCAGGGAGGTTTTCCAATGTCTCGCAAAGAAGGGCACGTATTGGTAGAGGTGGAAAAAGTACCCCTATTGTCTATCTTGAGTAAAAGTGGAAGTCACCCAGTAAAATACTACTTGAGTAAAAGTCTAAAAGTATTTGGTTTTAAATATACTTAAGTGTCAAAAGTAAATGTAATTGCTAAAATATACTTAAAATATATTAAAAAATACAAGTAAAAGTATAAATAATTTAAAATTCCCCATATTAAGCAAAGCAGACAGGACCATTTTCTTGTTTTTAAAATGTACGGATAGCCAGGGGCACACTCCAACACTCAGACATTATTTACAAAAGATGCATGTGTGTTTAGTGAGTCTGCCAGGCCAGAGGCAGTCGGGATGACCATGTGTTATCTTGATAAGTGCTTGAATTTGACAATATTCGTGTCCTGCTAAGCTTTCAAAATGTAACGACTACTTTTGGTTGTCAAGGAAAATGTATAGAGTAAAAAGTACAATATTTTCTTTAGGAATGTAGTGAAGTAAAAGGAAAAGTTGTCAAAAATATAAATAGCAAAGTAAAGTACAGATACCCCAAAAAACTACTTAAGTAGTACTTTAAAGTATTTTTACTTAAGTATTTTACACCACTGCCAATCTACCGATTAGAATATCCCTTTGAGCATGGCGAAGTTATTAATTACACTTCGGATGGTGTATTAAATACACCCAGTCACTACAAAGATACAGGCGTCCTTCATAACTCAGTTGCCGCAGAGGAAGGAAACCGCTCAGGGATTTCACCATGAGGCCAATGGTGACTTTAAACAGTTACAGAGTTTAATGAGTGTGATAAGAGAAAATTGAGGATGGATCAACAACATTGTAGTTACTCCACAATGCTAGCCTAGTTGACAGAGTGAAAAGAAGGAAGCCTGTACAGAATAAAAATATTCCAGAACATGCATCCTGTTTGCAACAAGGCACTAAGGTAATAATGAAAAGCAAGTCACTTTCTGTCCTGAATACAACGTGTTATGTTTGGGGCAAATACAATATAACACATTACCGAGTACCACTCTCTATATTTTCAAACATAGTGGTGGCTGTATCATGTTAGGGGTATGTGTGTAATCATTAAAGACAGGAGTTTTTTTAGGATGAAAAAGAAACGGAATGGAGCTAAGCACATGCAAAATCCTAGAGGAAAACCATGTTTCATTATTATTATTATTATTTTTACAAACGTTTGAATTCTTCTAACAAAGCAATTAAGGCAAAGCAAAGCAATTAAGTGTTATGTTTGGGCCAAATCCAAAACAACACATTACTGAATAACACTGCATATTTTCAAGAATAGTGGTGGCTAGACTGGGGGAGTTTATTATGGAAAATTATGGAATGGAGGTAAACACAGGCAAAAGTCCTAGAGGAAAAAAAGCTTTCCACCAGACACTGGGAGATGAACTCACCGTTCAGCAGGATAATAACCTAAAACACAAGGCCAAATATCACCGCCTGGTATGACAACAAGGCACTACAGAGGGTAGTGCGTACGGCCCAGTACATCACTGGGCCCAAGCTACTGCCATCGAGGACCTCTATACCAGGCAGTGTCAGAGGAAGGCCCTAAAAATTGTCAAAGACTCCAGCCACCCTAGTCATAGACTGTTCTCTCTGCTACCGCACGGCAAGTGGCACCGGAGTGCCAAGTCTAGGTCCAAGAGGCTTCTAAACAACTTCTACCCCCAAACAATAAGACTGAACATCTAATCAAATGGCTACCCAGATTTGCATTCCCCCCCCTTTACCACTTTTACACTGCTGCTACTCTGTTATCATCTGTGCGTAGTCACTTTAATAACTCTACCTACATGTACATATTACCTCAATTACCTCGGCTAACCGGTGGCCCCCGCACATTGACTCTGTACCGGTACCCCCTGTATATAGCCTCACTATTGTTATTTTACTCCTGCTCTTTAATTATTTGTTACTTTAATTTATTTATTTTTTTGTATTTTTCTTGAAACTGCATTGTTGGGCTTGTAAGTAAGCATTTCACCGTAAGGTCTACACCTGTTGTATTTGCCAAAGGTGCTTCTGCAAATTATTGACTCAGAGGTGTGAATACTTATGTCAATGAGACATTTCTGTATTTAATTTTCAGTAAATATGCAAACATTTCTAAAAACATGTTTTCACTTTGTCATTATGGCGTATTTGGTGTAGATGGGTGAGATTATTATTTGTTTTAATACATTTTGAATTCAGGCTGTAACACAATATGTCAAGAGGGATGAATACATTCGGAAGGCACATGCAGGAAACTAAATCAGAAAGTAAGTAAAGTCCTGACTCAATCAATCAATCAAATGTATTCATAAAGCCCTTTTTATATCAGCAGATGTCACAAAGTGCTTACAGTATATAATATTTGGTGGATGATTGAATTGATGAATTTGTTCAATTAAATGTTTGTTTGGTATACCTGCAGGCATTTTCGGAACAATGTTGGTACAGAAGATAGGCTACTGTTTCTTCTATGTGTATCTATCTATAGTAGTATATCTGGGTCAGCTACTTTGCTCTTCACACCTCAGTCTTTGATAACGCCACCAGGCAGCCACCACAGAGGAAGTCACAGTCACACCCTCAGCCAAACCCAACAGGAAGTGAGATATGAAATGTAAGTGTCACTTCAGCTCTTACATTGTTTTACATGTTCCTCCTCATGTGGTGTAGTTGCTTCATATTTCCATAGGGGTTCAAAACGCCCTAAACAAATACCTTACTGCATTTGTTTTGGTAAATGTGCATGCTTATAATTTATACTGTAATAGACACCATGTACAGGAATGTCCCTCATACCATTGGACACAATGTTCATATTATACCTTGTTGCAAGGAAATATGTAGCTATTCGCATTTATCAGATTGATAGGCCTAGGACCAGATACAGTATACTGTAGCTGTCTTGTATGTGTACAAACGGTCCCTCTACAATTCACTAGTGGTCCCAAACTCCCAGGATAAAATAACAACAAGAGCTCAGAGTCATCAGACCAGAGATCTGATAGGCAGCTGGGGCTTTTTGCTTAATGAATAGATCACTCATTATTAACCATCAGTCTATGGGCGAAGGTCTCACATGCCAGCCTGGTCTCGTAGACTAGACGTAACATAGTAAATGTAAATCCGGGACCCTCAAATTAGTATGACATGTTAAGTTTGGTATGGTTACATAAGACAGATGGTTACTTAAGGCAAAACCGAAAATAGGGTGGTTGGTTGTAGTGGATGGGTGGGCGTATGAAGCGAACATAGGGTGGTTGGTTGTAGTGGATGAGTGGCGTCTAGCAACCCAAAGGATGCAACTTTAGCAACTTTTCAACTACTTAGCATGTTAGCTAACCCTTCCCCTTCCCCTAAACCCTTTCAGTTAACCCTTCCCCTAACCCTAAACCCTTTTAGTTTACCCTTCCCCTAACCCTAACCTTAACCCTTTATCCTAACTAAACGTAACCCTATGCTTAAGCCTAACCCCTAGCCTAGCCTAGTGTTTGCCACCCAGCCACCTAGCTAGAATTTGTATCATATAATACATTTTGCAAAATCTTAACATAATACGAATTGTAATTTGAAACATATGTGGACATCTGCTCATCGAACATCTCATTCCTAAATCATTGGCATTAATATGGAGTTGGTCCCGCCTTTGCTGCTATAACAGCCTCCACTCTTCTGGGAAGGCTTTCCACTAGATGTTGGAACATTGCTGAGGGAACTTGCTTCCATTCAGCCACAAGAGCATTAGTGAGGTTGGGTGATTAGGCCTGGCTCGCAGTCAGCGTTCCAATTCATTCCAAAGGTGTTCGATGGGGTTGAGGTCCTGGCTCTGTGCAGGCCAGTAAAGTTCTTCCACACCGATCTTGACAAACCATTTCTGTTTGGACCTGGCTTTGTGCACAGGTGCATTGTCATGCTGAAATAGCAAAGGGCCTTCACCAAGCTATTGGAAGCACAGAATTGTCTAGAAATGTCATTGTATGCTGTTGCATTAAGATCTCCCTTCACTGGAACTAAGGGGCCTAGTCCGAACCATGAAAAACAGCCCCAGACCATTATTCATCCTCCACCAAACTTTACAGTTGGCACTATGTATTGGGGCAGGTAGCGTTCTCCTGGCATCCGCCAAACCCAGATTCATCCATCGGACTGACAGATTGTGAAGTGTGATTCATCACTCCAGAAAACGTGTTTCCACTTCTCCAGAGTCCAATGGCTGGAAGCTTTACACCACTCCAGCTGATGTTTGGGATTGTGCATGGCGATCTTAGGCTTGTGTGCAGTTGCTCGGCCATGGAAACCCATTTCATGAAGCTCCCGACGAACAGTTCTTGCGCTAATGTTGCTTCCAGAGGCAGTAGTGAGTGTTGCAACCAAGGACAGACGATCTTTACACGCTATGTACTTCAGCACTGGCGGTCTCGTTCTGTAAGCTTGTGTGGCCTACCATTTTGCAGCTGAGCCGTTGTTGCTCCTAGACGATAACAGCACTTACAGTTGACCGAGGCAGCTCTATAAATTTGACGAACTGACTTGTTGGAAAGGTGGCATCCTATGATGGTGCCACGTTGAAAGTCACTGAGATCTTCATTAAGGCCATTCTACTGCCAATGTTTGTCTATGGAGAGTGCATAGCTGTGTGCTCAATTTTATATCAAATCAAATGTATTTATAAAGCCCTTTTTACATCAGCAGATGTCACAAAGTGCTATACAGAAACCCAGCCTAAAACCCCAAACAGCAAGCAATGCAGATGTAGAAGCACAGTGGCTAGGGAAAAACTCCCTAGAATGGCAGGAACCTAGGAAGAAACCTAGAGAGGAACCAGGCTCTGAGGGGTGGCCAGTCCTCATCTGGCTGTGCCGGTGGGAGATTGTAAGAATACATGGCCATTAAGGCCAGATTGTTCATCAAGATGTTCAAACGTTCATAGATGACCAGCAGGGTCAAATAATAATCACAGTGGTTGTAGAGGGTGCAACAGGTCAGTACTTCAGGAGTAAATGTCAGTTAGCTTTTCATAGCCGAGCGTTGAGAAAGAGAGAGAGAGACAGACACAGAGAGAGATACACACACGGATGGACGGCCGGGACAAGGTAGCAGGTCAGGTTTAGGGCTCCATAGCCGCAGGCAGAACAGTTGAAACTGGAGCAGCAGCACGACTAAAGTGGACTGGGGACAGCCAGGAGTCATCAGGCCAAGTGTCCTAAGGCATGGTCCTCAGGTCCTCCGAGCCCTATGACCACCTGTTAGCAACGGGTGTAGCTGAAATAGCCAAATCCACTCATTTGAAGGGGTGTCCACATACTGTATATATCGTGTATCATACGAATTGGGTGATGGACATCCACAAATGAATACGAAATGTAACATATCATACAGGCAGCACTACCAGTCTGTGTGCGAAGGTCTCACATGCAGGCAGCACAAGCAGTCTGTGGGCGAAGGTCTCACAAGCAGGCAGCACTAACAGTCTGTGGGCAAAGGTCTCACATGCAGGCAGCACTAACAGTCTGTGGGCGAAGGTCTCACATGCAGGCAGCACTAACAGTCTGTGTGCGAAGGTCTCACATGCAGGCAGCACTAACAGTCTGTGGGCAAAGGTCTCACATGCAGGCAGCACTAACAGTCTGTGGGCGAAGGTCTCACATGCAGGTAGCACTAACAGTCTGTGGGCGAAGGTCTCACATGCAGGCAGCACTAACAGTCTGTGTGCGAAGGTCTCACATGCAGGCAGCACTATCAGTCTGTGGGTGGTCTCACATGCAGTGCCATATTCTGGTTGCCGGTACCTTAGATTGGCACACACACACACACACACACACACACACACACACACACACACACACACACACACACACACACACACACACACACACACACACACACACACACACACACACACACACACACACACACACACACACACACAGGTGCACTTCTTCTGTATAGCCATAATACTGTTTCAAGCTCCTCTCCCACCTCTCTGTCACCTCCTCCTCCCCACTGCCCAACACAGGAAGCACAGAGGTCTGTTTACACAGCTAGCTTCTTATGCATGCATCTCTACATCTGCCCTACGGAGCGGAACTGAACTGAACTGTCGGCTAGAGGAGAGGTTGGTTCCAGCTCCAGATCTCCAGTCAGTAGCTATCTTCCCCCCCAGCCAGTCAGTAGCTCTCCCCCCAGCCAGTCAGTAGCTATCTCCCTCCCAGCCAGTGAGAAGCTCTCTTCCCCACAGCCAGTCAGCCTGAAGTTGGACATCATCCCACCACCCTACATCCACAACATGAGCGGAAAACGGAAACTGAGTGAGTAGCCTATGATGTGTGTGTAGTACCACTTCTGTGTGTGTGTGTGTGTGTGTGTGTGTGTGTGTGTGTGTGTGTGTGTGTGTGTGTGTGTGTGTGTGTGTGTGTGTGTGTGTGTGTGTGTGTGTGTGTGTGTGTGTGTGGAATGTGATGATCCATGTTAATCATAAGCTAAATGTACCTCTATTATGATTATGTCACGCTGGTGACAGGAGTACGCAGCTCTGTTTGACGAGCCACCTGCCATTCCTCTCACTAGTCTCATGCAAATATAGCGAAAGACAGTATAGACAGACAACTTATCTACAGTGACTTTATCTTCATCTATCTTTTTAGACTGACCTAGATAAGGCTTTCTCGCTGATAAATAAATGAATAGGGACATGCTAAATAATGCACTTCTCCTGATCTAGCCTGCTATAAGGAGGTGCTATAGCTACGACATTACAATAACACCAGGCATGACGACTATAGACCACGTAGCAGGGATATACATGACTCAACACCATAGACATCATATACTGCATTATAATGTATAGGTTACATATGATAGGTTATTTTTCATCCTAAGTCCTGACATATACCTCAACCTGGTTTAATGGAGAACATTTCTGAAGAGGTTTATTTCTGTACTTCACTGAGGGGAAGAGGAGGTGGAAGTGTGAAAATATCACACTCACACACTCACACCAACTGCAGCAGCAGCACACACAGGAAACACTTGAGTTTCATCGGTTATCAGGTTCTCTTTGAATGTGCTCTTTACGTCACAGAGGAGAGATAGTAGGGAAGATATCACAGTTGCAAAAGCCATGGTACAAAATTCTACTTTACTGTCTGGCCAGTGAAGACCAACCCAGTAGTTTCTTTGTCATCCTCCTGTTCACAGTACAGCACTGGCTGCCCTGTTCTGTCCGTATCAGTCTGTTTAATATTCAGCTCTGGTGGTTCTGTAACTATCAGAGTCTTCTCAGTTAAGGTCTGGACAGAAACACAAGAGTCAAGAGAAGGTTCAGAGAACAACGGTTATTACTGTAAAAGTTAGTAGCCTACTGTAGCCTACCTTTATGAAATCACAGGTATCCAAAAGCAGGCAAAGCCTCACTTTTTTTGCTCAATAAGAAGAGCATACAGTGCCTTCAGAAAGTATTCACACCTGTAGACTTATTTCACATTTTGTTGTGTTACAGCCTGAATTCAAAATGGATTAAATATGTTTTTTTCTCACCCATCCACACACAATACCCCATAATGACAAAGTGAAAACATGTTTTTAGAAATGTTAGCAAATGTATTGAAAATGAAACACAGAAATAACAAATTTACATACAGTGCATTCGGAAAGTATTCAGACCCCTTCCCTTTTTCCACATTGTGTTACGTTACAGCCTTATTCTAAAATTGATTACGTTCATATTTTCCTCATCAATCTACACACAATACCCCATAATGACAAAGCGAAAACAGGTTTTAAGAAATGTTTGCAAATTCATAAAAACAAAAAAACAGAAATACCTTATTTACATCAGTATTCAGAGACTCAAAATTGAGCTCAGGTGCATCCTGTTTTCATTCATCCTTGAGATGTTTCTACAACTTGATTGGAGTCCACTTGTGGCAAATTCTATTGATTGGACATGATTTGGAAAGGCACACACACACCTCTCTATATAAGGTCCCACAGTTCACAGCGCATGTCAGAGAAAAAACCAAGCCATGAGTTCGAGATGGGATTGTGTCGAGGCACAGACTTGGGGAAGGGTACCAAAACATTTCAGCAGCATTGAAGGTCAACAAGAACACAGTGGCCTCCATCATTCTTAAATGGAAGAAGTTTGGAACCACCAAGACTCTTTCTAGAGTTTACCGCCCGGCCAAACTGAACAATCGGGGGAGAAGGGCCTTGGTCAGAGAGGCGACCAAGAACCCGATGGTCACTCTGACAGAGCTCCAGAGGTCCTATGTGGCGATGGGACAACATTCCAGAAGGATAACCATCTCTGCAGCACTCCAGGAATCAGGCCTTTATGATAATGTAATCAGATGGAAGCCACTCCTCAGTAAAAGGCACATGACAGCCCGCTTGGAGTTTGCCAAAAGGCACCTAAAGGACTCTCAGACCATAAGAACCAAGATTTTCTGGTCTGATGAAACCAAGATTGAACTCTATGGCCTGAATGCCAAGCATCACGTCTGGAGGAACCTGGCACCATCCCTACGGTGAAGCATGGTGGTGGCAGCATCATCCTGTGGGATGATTTTCAACAGCAGGGACTGGGAGACTAGTTGGGGTCGAGGGAAAGATGACCAGAGCAAAGTACAGCAAGATCCTTGATGAAAACCTGCTCCAGAGCACTCAAGACTTCATACTGGGTCGAAGTTTCACCTTCCAACAGGACAACGACCCTGAGCACATAGCCAAGACGCAGGAGTGGCTTCGGGACAAGTCTCTGAATGTCCTTGAGTGGCCCAGCCAGAGCCCAGACTTGAACCCAAATGGAACATCTCTGGAGAGACCTGAAAATAGCTGTGCAGCAATGCTCCCCATCCAACCTGAAAGAGCTTGAGAGGATCTGCAGAGAAGAATGAGAGAATCTCTCTGAATACAGGTGTGCCAAGCTTGTAGCATCATACCCAAGAAGACTTGAGGCTGTAATCGCTGCCAAAGGTTCTTCAAATCAAAAATCAAACCAAATCAAATGTTATTAGTCACATGTGCCGAATACAACAGTTGTAGACCTTACAGTGAAATGTGAATAGTCTGGGTAGCCATTTGACTAGATGTTCAGGAGTCTTATGGCTTGGGGGTAGAAGCTGTTTAGAAGCCTCTTGGACCTAGACTTGGCGCTCCGGTACCGTTTGCCGTGTGGTAGAAGAGAGAACAGTCTATGACTAGGGTGGCTGGAGTCTTTGACAATTTTCAGGGCCTTCCTCTGACACCGCCTGGTATAGAGGTCCTGGATGGCAGGAAGCTTGGCCCCAGTGATGTACTGGGCCGTTCGCACTACCCTCTGTAGTGCCTTGCGGTCGGATGCTGAGCAGTTGCCATATCAGGCAGTGATGCAACCAGTCAGGATGCTCTCGATGGTGCAGTTGTTGAGGGAGAGGTTGTTGTCCTGGCACCACACGGCCAGGTCTCTGACCTCCTCTCTATAGGCTGTCTCGTTGTTGTTGGTGATCAGGCCCACCACTGTTGTGTCATGAGCTGTAGTCAATGAATAGCATTTTCACATAAGTGTTCCTTCTGTCCAGGTGGGAAAGGGCAGTGTGGAGTGCAATAGAGACTGCATCATCTGTGGATCTGTTGGGGTGGTATACAAATTGGAGTGGGTCTATGGTTTCCGGAATGATGGTGTTGATGTCAGCCATGACCAGACTTTCCTGTATTGACGCTTTGCCTGTTTGATGGTTCGTCAGAGGGCATAGCGGGATTTCTTAGAAGCTTCTGTGTTAGAGTCCCACACCTTTAAAGCGGCAGCTCTAGCCTTTAGCTCAGTGCGGATGCCTCCTGTAATCCATGGTTTCTGGTTGGGGTACTGTATGTACGTACGGTCACTGTGGGGACAATGTCATCGATGCACTTATTGATGAAGCCAATGACTGATGTGGTGTACTCCTCAATGCCATTGGAGGAATCCCAGAACATATTCCAGTCTGTGCTGCAAAACAGTCCTGTAGCTTAGCATCTGCTTCATCTGACCACTTTTTTATTGATCTAGTCACTGGTGCTTCCTGCTTTCATTTTAGCTTGTAAGCAGGAATCAGGAGGATATAATTATGGTCAGATTTGCTAAATGGAGGGTGAGGGAGAGCTTTGTATGCATCTCTATGTGTGGAGTATAGGTGGACCAGAGTTATTTTCCCTCTGGTTGCACATTTAACATGTTGATAGAAATTAGGAAAAACTGATTTAAGTTTCCCTGCATTAAAGTCCCCAGCTACTAGTAGTGTCGCCTCTGGGTGAGCGTTTTCTTGTACAGCTCATTCAATGCTATCTTGGTGCCAGCCTCGGACTGTGGTGGTACGTAAAACAGCTACAAAGAATAAAGTTGAGAACTCTCTCGGTAGGTAATGTGGTCTGCAGAGAAACTCTACCTCAGGTGAGCAATGCCTCGAGACTTCCTTAGATATTGTGCACCAGCTGTTCTTTACAAAAATACATAGACCACTGCCCCTTGTCTTACCAGACGCCGCTGTTCTATCCTGGTGGTACATTTTATTGTCCAAAGATTGCATGTTGCATGCGAGCAAAATTGAGGGGAGTGGGGGTTTATTGGATCGCCTCCTACTCCTCAGAAGGCAGCCCGCCCTCCGGCCTCTCTTTCTCTGCCTCCTCTTCAACAAAGTACTGAGTAAACGTTCTGAATATTTACTGTATTTAAATGTGATATTTCAGTTTTGATATTTTTTATATTTGCAAAGAAATCTAAACCTGTTTTTGCTTTGTCATTATGGGGTATTGTGTGTAGATTGATGAGGGGAAAAACATTTGAATCCATTTAAGACTGAGGCTGTAACGTAACAACATGTGGAAAATGTATAGCGGTCTGAATACTTTCTGAATGCATTGTAGGTATTCACACCCCGAATCAATACATTTTACAATCACCTTGGGCAGCAATTACAGCTGTGAGTCTTTCTGGGTAAGTCTCTAAGAGCTTTGCACATCTGGATTGTAAAATATTTTCCCCTTATTATTTTAAAACTTCTTCAAGCTGTCAAATTGGTTGTTGATCATTGCTAGACAGCCATTTTCAAGTCTTGCCATAGATTTTCAAGCAGATGTAAGTCCAAATTGTAACTCAGCCACTCAGGAACATTCATTGTCTTCTTGTACATTTGGCCTTGTGTTTTAGGTTATTGTCCTGCTGAAAGGTGAATTCATTTCCCAGTGTCTGGTGGAAAAAACAGACTGAAACAGTTTTTCCTCAAGGATTTTGCGTGTGCTTAGCTCCATTCCGTTTCTTTTTTATCCTGAAAAACCTCCCCAGTCCTTAATGATTACAAGCATACCCCATAACATGATGCAGCCACCACTATGTTTAAACATATGTAGAATGGTAATCAATAAAGTGTTGCTTTGTATTTGCTTCAAACATAAAAATGTTGTATTCAGGTGAAAAAGGTAATTGCTTTGCCACATTGTTTGCAGTATTACTTTAGTCATGTGCCTTGTTGCAAACAGGATGCATATATTTGTATTTTGTACAGGCATCCTTCTTTTCACTCTGTCATTTAGGTTAGTATTGTGGAGTAACTACTGTACAATGTTGTTGATCCATCCCATTATTGGCCTCATGGGGAGATCTCTGAGCAGTTTCCTTACTCTCCAGCAAATTAGTTACAAGGGACACCTGTATCTTTGTAGTGACTGGGTGTATTGATACACCATCCAACATGTAAATAATAACTTCACCATACTCAAAGGGATATTCAATGTCTGCTTTTTTATTCTTACCCATCTACCAATACGTGCACTTCTTTGCGAGGCATTGGAAAACCTCCCTGGTCTTAGTGGTTGAATCTGTGTTGGAAATTCACTGCTTAACTGAGGGACCTCGCAGGTAATTGTATGTGTTGGGTACAGAGATGAAGTAGTCATTCACAAATCATGTTAAACACTATTATTACACACAGAGTGAGACCATGCAACGTGTTATGTGACTTGTTATGCAAATCTTACTCATTCACTTATTTAGGCTTGCCATAACAAAGGGGTTGAATCATTTTTTATTTTTACGATTCCACTTTGACATTTTATGGAGTATTGTGTGTAGGCCAGTAAAAAAAGAGAATGTAATCCATTTTAAGTTCAGGCTGTGACACAACAAAATGTGGAAAAAGGCAAGGGGTGTGAATACTTTCTGAAGGCACTGTACTAGGCATACATTCCCCATCACCAATGCATAATCATCATCAGTGCTGCCTCAGTCTCAGCTGTTGCTGCTCCATACAAACTAAATAGGTTGCCGGGTCTTCTATCTTAACACATTATCATCCTCAATATTCAAGAATTGAATTTAAAGCCCCCGTGCAGTCTTTAAAATTGTATTTTTAAATCATCACTGTATGTTTAATAAGTCACTATTTATGTTTACTTCATGAAAATATGTTTTATAATTTCCCTCCTTGAGCCTCCTTTGCCATTGTAATGCTCAGTCTGATCATGTGGGCGTGTTGATGCAAATGTAAATATATATACATACACAGCCCTGAATGGCGGATAGGATCGTGGACTCTAGAGCCTACCCTGCTTACCCCTTCAAAGTAAGAGGATACATATGCAAATAAAAGATGACTGGTCATTGGTCAGAATAATCATATCAGATTGTGATGTCATGCTGTGGGCCAAAAACTCCATCACACCTGAACAGGCTGAAATTCCAGCTATTTTTTCCACCATTTTTTTCCTCTTACACTAAAAGGACATTATCATAATTTTCGCAATTTCAGATTGTTAGTTATTTCGACCTCATAGTGTGGAAATATCTGTAAAAAAAAAAGCAAAAAAAATGTATGTCATACCCCCTCAGACAAGTTGTTTCCATTCCTGCCCAGTGTTTATATATTGTTCCCCTGAGGGGCTGTTCTGGATCTTACACCAACTCTGAATCTGACCATTATATTGTTAACTTTGAACAGCTGGAGTTCTATAAAAAAGAACCAGGAATTCCCCTCCTGGAATCCAACAACCCAGACCAGGGGGTCAATACATTACATTCCAAACATTTTAGAACATATTCAACATTCTAGAACACAAAATGAAAAAAAACAGACTATACAAAAGAGAACAGACATATTACTAAGAGCATACCAGGGTGTTACTGTAAATGTCTGTCTGTCTCTCCCCCTCCCTCAACAGGTTTCAAGTGGTTCGGGAGTCTCTCCAACCTATCCTTTCGTCGCGGATCATCGTCAGACAAATCTCCCTCCAGGCCTGACGGGGGCAGAGTTCTGGATGTGGTATCCTCCCCCGACGCCACTGAGACGTCGGTTGACGACATGGATATGACGCGTCCGCGCACCTCCAGCTACGCCCGCTCCAGCGACAACTACACCCACATGGGCACCTTGCCCCGCCTCCTCCTCAGGAAGAAAGACAAGAGTGGGAATTCTGTGAAAGGAGGAACCAAGAAGGGGGCGGGGCTGGGCAGGTGTCAGAGCCAGCGTCCGGCAGGGGACCATGTCTGTAGCTCTCCCCTTCTCACAGCTCTATCCAGCAAGCCTGGCTCCAGTCAGGACCAGCCTCACTCACCTCTATCCAGCCAGGCTGGTCCTGGTCCAAGAACCCAACAGGTCCAGGGGCTGCCTCCCATCCCCAGAGGGGGATCACTCAGTAGGAGTAAACACAAAGACCCACAGGCCCACTGTGAGGGAGGAAAACCACAGAAATGTCAGCTAATGTCAGCTCAGGCTGTGGGGTCTGCTACCTCCTCTACCGCTTCGTCACTTGTTTGTGATGACGTCCCTAAAGGAAACACATTCACCACTGATCAGGGTGTTCCATCTCCAGATACAGCATCAACTGGTGGGGCCAGAAGGAATCTTCCTCCTGTTCCTGGTCAGTCAGTTTCAATGTCCTCACAGAGCCAGTTGACCATTCACACAGAAGAGCCATCTCCAACCCCTAAGGTTCCTAAGAAATCCCTGCCTGGGACCCAGGTCACCCAGCATTGTGAAGAGGGCTTCCCCAGGGAGAGAGCTGATAACCTAGGGACAGACAGTAACTTTAGCTCTCTGCCTGAGACGGCCTCCTGTGGTTCTAGTGGAAGAGACCTTCAGAGGGAAACTGATCCTGGTGAACCTGTGAACGGGTGAGAGTAACCATTTCTTGAATTTCAACCTAAGCTGCCATTGTGGATGTGATAAAACTGGCATTGTGGATGTGATAAAGCTGCCATTGTGAATGTGATAAAACTGCCATTGTGGATGTGATAAAACTGCCATTGTGGGATGTGATAAAACTGCTCCACTGCTTGTAATGCAGCTCAGCATAATCAGTTTTTGGAGGGTTGAAGGTCACAGACTGTAAAATGTCAGAAGTAAGCTCCACTGGCCTTTATAAGAAAATAGAAGTCGGTGATTGTCAAGCAAATAACTGCTGGTCTCACGGTAATTGACCGTTAATTAACATAGATACATTTAGCATGATGCAAGCCGGCAAAACACAACAGCACAAGCCATAGCGTCCTTCACTCCCACCCCAGTGTCCTTCACTCCCACCCCAGTGTCCTTCACTCCCACCCCAGTGTCCTTCACTCTTACCCCAGTGTCCTTCACTCCCACCCCAACGTCCTTCACGCCCACCCCAGTGTCCTTCACTCCCACCCCAGTGTCCTTCACTCCCACCCCAGCGTCCTTCACTCCCACCCCAGCGTCCTTCACTCCCACCCCAGTGTCCTTCACTCCCACCCCAGCGTCCTTCACTCCCACCCCAGCGTCCTTCACTCCCACCCCAGTGTCCTTCACTCCCACCCGTGTCCTTAACTCCCACCCCAGCGTCCTTCACTCCCACCCCAGTGTCCTTCACTCCCACCCCAGTGTCCTTCACTCCCACCCCACTATTGTCCCACGAGGAAGTAGCAAGATATTGGCTACACTATCAGGCCAGGGTGATAGCTAAAGCAGCAAAAATGTACAGCAACGGATTTACATCTATATTTATGTTAAAAAGAAATACTACAATAAAAACGAAATGATTCTGAACACTCCCAAATTCCAACTCCGGCAGGCAAGTTTAACATTCTGAATCCTTCTTTCTATTCAACTCGGATCCTGGCAACCTCAACCTGTCTCTCTAGCACCAGGCCCTTCTGATCCCCAGCAAATTGGGCACCCCCACAATTGACAAACACAGTTTTTTCCACCAATATTACACATTCCTTTGTCCCTCCTGCACACTTCTCACATCTCTGAAACTCCATCCTACACACTGCTGCGACATGACCATAAGCTTGGCATCTGAAAGACCTTAGTCGGTTCTGCACAAAAGCTCTCGCTGGATAATTGACATATCCCCCAAAAAATCCAAAGGACAGACAATGTCTTTTCAGTTCCACCACGCTCGCACCAAACGGCGGGCGTCATAGACACAGGGAATTTTCTATTTCAGTTCGTCCACCTCAACACTTAACGCCACCCCAGTAATCACTCCTTTCAAAGGCGCCCTGCTCCAGAGAGCAAAGCAAGTCGTGTGGCGCGAATCTCCCTGCTCCTTCTGGACAGAAGAAACACATACAATTGGAAAATCTGAAGATTGCTACCCATGATGGCTCTCTTTTGGAACGTGTTCCCACCTATAAATACCTTGGAATTTGGTTAGATGATAATCTCTCTTTTAAAACTTTTTTTATAGAAATAAATCTGTCATCACAGCACAGAAAGGAAGTTGTACAGGCCACTTTTATGTCAGTGCTTGATTATGGTGATGTTTTATATATGCATGGATCACTTCGGTTGGCTGGGACTCCCTGACTTTTAGAAGGGCCAGACACTGGTTGATATTTGTTTATAAAGCTGTCTTACAGAAACTTCCTAATTATCTTAACTAAAAAATCCAGTGGTCAAACAGTATTTATTAACAAACTCGGTCACAGGACATGCTAGTGCTAGAGATACCCCGGATTCACTCTGAGTTCAGCAAAACGGCTGTCACGCTGGTATAAAGGATTTGGATAAGCGCAGGAATACACCCAAAACAAACACGTATACAAAAACACTGGGCTGTACCCAAACAAAAGAGTGAAGGTAAACCTCGTTGAACGACACCTGTAATATACAATATATAAAGCACGCAGCATAACAGCTGCACTCACACCACCAACAGACCTGGGAACAATAACTGACAGAGACAGAGGGTACCGAGGGCACATATATAACATACTAATCAGGGGAAATGGGAACCAGGTGTGTGTAATCAGTCAAGACAGTCCGGGGTTGATGATAATGAATCCCGTTCAGTGAAGCCTAGAATCAGGTGACGTAGACCTCCGGAATTGATGAACAGAATGAGCAGCAGTACCGGGGGGATCCGTGACAACGGCATTTGAATATCATGCTCCACACTCATGGAATGAATTGTAGAGAGAACTCCAGTTAGTTGTTTTGGTGCACATTACATGAACTCTTTTATTATAAACTGTGATTGTTTTTTGTAATGTGTGTTTTTCTTATAGCAGTTTATTTATTTAAATATTTTTAATCTCCATCTTGTACTTTTTATATGTTTTAATTTTGTTTGGTTTTAAATTCTTATTAATTGCTGTGTTGTTTTTATTGTTGTATCACAGGGACCAACTGTAAAAGAGACTCTGTCTCAGCTTGTTGCCCTGTTGATCTCTGGCCTCTCCATGCTTCTCTTCTATCTCTGGCCTCTCCATGCTTCTCTTCTATCTCTGACCTCTCCATGCTTCTCCTCTATCTCTGGCCTCTCCATGCTTCTCCTCTATCTCTGGCCTCTCCATGCTTCTCCTCTATCTCTGGCCTCTCCATGCTTCTCCTCTATCTCTGACCTCTCCATGCTTCTCCTCTATCTCTGGCCTCTCCATGCTTCTCTTCTATCTCTGACCTCTCCATGCTTCTCCTCTATCTCTGGCCTCTCCATGCTTCTCCTCTATCTCTGGCCTCTCCATGCTTCTCCTCTATCTCTGACCTCTCCATGCTTCTCCTCTATCTCTGGCCTCTCCATGCTTCTCCTCTATCTCTGGCCTCTCCATGCTTCTCTTCTATCTCTGGCCTCTCCATGCTTCTCCTCTATCTCTGACCTCTCCATGCTTCTCCTCTATCTCTGACCTCTCCATGCTTCTCTTCTATCTCTGACCTCTCCATGCTTCTCTTCTATCTCTGACCTCTCCATGCTTCTCCTCTATCTCTGGCCTCTCCATGCTTCTCCTCTATCTCTGACCTCTCCATGCTTCTCTTCTATCTCTGACCTCTCCATGCTTCTCCTCTATCTCTGACCTCTCCATGCTTCTCCTCTATCTCTGACCTCTCCATGCTTCTCCTCTATCTCTGACCTCTCCATGCTTCTCCTCTATCTCTGACCTCTCCATGCTTCTCTTCTATCTCTGACCTCTCCATGCTTCTCCTCTATCTCTGGCCTCTCCATGCTTCTCCTCTACTTCTGACCTCTCCATGCTTCTCTTCTATCTCTGACCTCTCCATGCTTCTCTTCTATCTCTGACCTCTCCATGCTTCTCCTCTATCTCTGGCCTCTCCATGCTTCTCCTCTATCTCTGACCTCTCCATGCTTCTCTTCTATCTCTGACTTCTCCAAACAGATATTAGATCAAATAAACGTAGCAAATAAGCAATTCATTTTTTGGTTGACCAAATTCGACACTCATTGAACTCCATACATAAACTCCTTGCTTGGTTGGCAAAACAACGAAAACACGCCACCTGCTGGAGGGAGACAGATTTTCCGCTGAGTTGGGCCTCGCCTGTAAAAGGGTGGTGCTGTCATCTCGAGCATCCACTACACTACTCAAACCCGATTGAAACCGCCGGTCACTCGCAGAAAGTTCTCGGGGAACAGAGAAGAGAAAGTTGAGGAATTGATTCGTGTACAGCTGAACTCTTCGCGAACCATGGTTGGGTGAGAACAACTCCTTATTTGTTTTAGAAGTCTATGACATCGCCTCATTTCTGTGATTTATATGCAAAGACACAGAGAGCCCCCTTATTGTCAGAATCAACCTGTGTTCATAAAGTGTCTTATTTTTTTTACTGGTGGGCTAATGTGGCTCGTTTCACAGTGGTTTCAGAGCGAAGACGGTAATATTTGTGTAAACTCTTTGGAATTGTAATCTGCGGGAGTCACTTAGTATAGGCTGATACCCATTTCATGAATGCACTCTTCATAGGTGAGGTTGTACATGTGCATAATTATATATGCCCCCAACGCAATTATGCAGTCTAATAAATCCACAATGGGATTAGAAATGAGTTTATTGTCAAATGAATTACTTATTGGATTTATTTCAGTTATATAACAACATTCCAAACCTGTTGACCATTATCTAGTCCAAATGTGACATTATTCCACTATTAGTTTCCGTTTGGATCAGTTTCAATTGGGGACGTTTATTTTGAAGGCGAACTGCGAATTCAACAATTGTTTATATTATAATTAGCATTATATATATATATATATGTATATATATATTTACAACACATACAACATATCACACTAACCAAATAACAACATGTAAACTCATGACACAATTTTGTTCTCTGTCATCCTATTTTCACTAATTTCTATACTTTTCTTTCTTTGCGTATCACAGTTTCATCCAAACAAAACATCTAAATAAAAATGTTGCAGGGAGGGCTGTAACGAAATTTAGAGAACAATAAATAAATAGATCATTAATATTATGA